>CM042167.1:82656323-82711323 GCA_023376005.1 Doryteuthis pealeii
GGAGAGAGAGATACAAGTCTTTTTTTTACATAGGGATTTAAATGGGGGCTAATCCTTGAGGGTTCAACTCATACGATGTCAGTAATAATGGCATCTGCGGGACTGTTGGCAAACCTTGGCGATCTAATTTTAGACTCGATGGTGTAGTTTTTTTTTTTTTTTCTCTCTCTCCCCTTTAA
Source organism: Doryteuthis pealeii (assembly GCA_023376005.1). Taxonomy (NCBI): domain Eukaryota; kingdom Metazoa; phylum Mollusca; class Cephalopoda; order Myopsida; family Loliginidae; genus Doryteuthis; species Doryteuthis pealeii. The sequence goes on from CM042167.1 coordinate 82,656,503, forward strand.
ACAGTTACGTGCAGTGGCCTTGGAACAGAACCGAATCCCTCGGAATGGCAGTACGCCCCCTCATCTGGTGGCAATGGCTTGCAAAACAAAAAGGATGAAATAGCTTTCTGTTAAGGTGTTAGGGGGTGCTAGGCTGTTTTTTTTCCTCCTTTCTTTTCTTTTAGCTCTTCTTTTCTGGTAGAGCAAAACAGACTTCTTTTTCCTCTCTTCTTCAACTTCTTTTTGGTTCCTTGATTTGCAGAGGAGGACGCAGCAGGAGTTAGACTCTCGCCAAGCGGTTTTTACTGAAGCACAACAAAGCCTCTCCCCACGTGGTCTATTGTCGATGCCGGCAAATGGTCCTTTCAGGTCTCTCTGCAGAACATATTTTGAAACGGTAAGGCGTTGGTCCCCTACCATGCGCAGAGTTCCGGGAGTGGTCCCTCCACTAGTATCACCATAACACAAGATAAGGGATCATTTTGGGGTGCAGACAAGTTTGTATTACATCTGGTCTCCTGGTACCATGGCCAATGCCAGCCGCTCAGGCGTTCTCCCTCATTTAGGTACCCGATGGCGGGCAATGCTGTTTACGTTTTGCTCGTTCCAAGCACTTCTGTGGTTAGGCACTTTGTCCCTGTCCCAGCGGCATGCGTAGAATGCGACCGTTAGGCATCTGAGGTGGAAAGCTGTTCCTAGTTTCCGTCACAGCGTGACGTGAGTACGTGATCCAGGCTTTCCGGCTGCGTATAGGAGAGTGCTGGATCTGCGGGACTAACTTTAGAAAATCCCCCTCTACCGCAGGGCCGACGCCTGGTAGCCGGTGCTAGTATATTTATATTGCTCTTTCTATCCCTTTATATTTCCCTTTCAATGTTTGGTAAACATTTCACTACCTGTTTTATTAAATCTCTGCGGGTTCATTGGAGCTAGTAAATTTTGTCAAGAATTTCGCGGCATTTTGTTGCGCTTCGAAAATGGAGAATTAAGCCTATCTGTGGATTTCTATGGATGCGTTTATGCATGTAATTCGATGTTCCTCAATATTGCAGTTGAATTATGATGCACCGTCTATCAACACGCAGCGACTGCATTAGACTTTTGCTGGCCTCATAAAACACGTTGAATATTGATGGAAATCGCTCCAACGTGCAAAACAATAATTTCCATCTACGTTATTGCCAATACTCCATGGCTATTGATAGTGAGTTTGTGAGAAAAGAGTGTTTCATTGTGTGATGATATTTATTATGCCTCCTTCAGCATCTTCCCTCTTTTTTCATCTTTTAATCACCAGAGGCACAGCCCACCCCCCCCAAAAAAAAAAAAATTATTGGCGTTTGGCTAGGACTTCTCTTTTGTATTTTAAATATGCGTAGTTAGCTTATTTTGTTTTACGCATAACCAAAGCTCTTTTTCGGGTCATTTAATGCTGAATAGCCACCAGAGGGTATTTTTTTCTCTGAATTTGTCTGAGATGGGGGGGTTGATAATAGTCAATAATGCAGCCTGTGTCCTATTTGGTTTAACGAAATGTCTAGATTAATTTATTTGATTACTCAAGCGGGACTATTAGGCCTCATGTTTCTATTGTTATCTGTAAAAATATTTTCCGCCGATGTGCCCCTCCGGTCTTCTTGCAGGTAAAATTTTCTTGTCGGACCTTCGGGAACCATCTGACTCGGGAACCTTCTTGTCGTAATCGGAAGCCCATCACGGAACCTTTGAAGCCTGACAACTTGATTCAGTCCAGGTTAGATAAAAAAAAATCTGGTCTTTATCCGCTAACCACAGCAGGGTAGAGGCGTTTAAAAATACACTTGTGTTAATCATTATTCTATGTTTTACTTTGGCTTCATGGACGCTCCTGACCAGGATTGAACCTGCAGTCTAGAGATAACTGTCCAACCTTTTCTCAGGATTACGTCGGAACCTTCTTTTCGAACCAGGACAAAAGAAGTTTCCGATACCGCCAGAAAGTTCGCCCGAGTCCGACAGTGAAATCCTGAAAGGAAAGGCCCCTGTGGGAGAAGGCCCATAAATTTGGAAACCCCTCGACACAACGAAATTTGTTTTAGAAGAGATTACGCAAAAATGGAAAAGGGAAGGGGAAAAACCAATAGGTCACTGAAAACCAGATATTCTAACATTTTAATTTCCTTAAAGAAGAATTTTTGTTGGGTTTTAAACAAAACAGAAAAAAAACCTCAAGGTTGCCCGCCTTTTTCTCACAAAGTCCCAAGCTTTGGATTTGGTTTCCCCCACCCCAACCTACCGTATTGCTTTCCCCAAAGCTTTCTTCGGGGTTTTGTGGGAATTTTACCGGAAGGCCCGCCAAAAAAAAAAAAATCGGGCGTTGGAGAGGCCCCCGCCCCAAAAAAAAAATAGATTTCGTCCGAAATTTCCGAGTATCAACAATCCTGCCAAAAAAAACGGAGCGTTGCCCCCTTGGTTTTTTTTTTTACAATTTTTCAACAAAGGTGCCCCCTAATAAATTCCATTGGGAAAGGTTATGAATTCACAAATTTTCCCCTTTTTTTGTTCCCCGAGCCCATATGGGGTAAAAAAATAAAAGTAAAAAAAGGAACAAGAAAAAAAAACCTGGCACCCCTCCTGGTAACGTTGTTTTTTAAGGAATTAAAAACCAGGTTTCTAAGAAAAAAGTAAAAACCCTTCATTTTTTCAAAACATCAACCTGTTTTAACAACCCCGCCTTTAAAATTTAACTTTCGGGTTTCCATCCTGCTCCCGTGGCCCGGAGGGGTTTTTTTTTTTTTGGTTTTTCGCCCCCTTTTTGGGGGTTTTAAAACATTAATTGTTTGAAGGGCCCCTCTCTAAGGTTGTTGGGGGTGGGGAATTCCAATTTTTTCCCAGCCTTTAGAAAATTAGAAAGGCGAAAAATTTTTTTTAATTATACGTTTTGGGGTTCCCCTCCAGTTGGTTTGGGGGGGAATTAATCTTAGGACTTTTTAATTAATATTATATAACTAATATTTATATATGATTATATATTAATATATTATTATATTTATTTCCTTTCTGGGGTTGTGGGTGGGGTTGTGGGAATGAAACAAAAATTTTGGAAAAAAATAAAGGAACAAACCAGGAAAAAAAAACAATCTTTTTATGTTTAATTTTATTTTTTTTTCAAGTAAGTCCTTTCTTTTTTATGTTTGAAACCCCTTTAGTACCAAAATCGTCAAAGGAAAAATCTATCCTTTTTGTGGAAGGAAAAAATTGGTTTTTTTAAAAGTTTAAAAACGTTTAAAAAAAAGGGTTTTGAGCAAAAAGCCCCCACTAATTATTTTTTTCCGGGGGCCAATGAAATAAATTGGTTATTAAAGAGGGTGGCCCAAGTCCATCCTGTCCCCACCAGTATTGGGCGAAAAAATTAATTGAATTTATTATTAATATTATATATAATTAAAACCATTTATTATTAAAAACATAGTGGGGTTGGTTTTTTTTGGGTTTGTGTGGGTGGGTTTTTGTGGGGGGTTTTTTTGGGGGTTGTGGGTTGGGGGGTTTGTTGGTTTGTTGGTGTGGTTTTTTGGGTTGGGGGTGGTTTGGGGGGTTGGGGGTGGGGGTTTGGTTGGGTGTGGTGGGTGTGGGTTTTGTGGTTGGGGGGTTTGGGGTAAAAATTTTGGGCAAAGCATTTCTTTTAAAATTTATTTTTATATAAACATTGGTTTGGAGGGAGAAAAAAATTTAAAAACAAGGGCAACAATCCTTCTGTTTTAAATCAAATACTTTTTTATTTTTTTTGGAATTTTCTCTTCTAGTTTTCTTTGTGCCAATTTTTCTTTTTTTTTTTTAAATTTCTTTTTGGGGTTTTGGACAAAATTTTTTCGTTTGGATTAAGTTTCTCCACCCAAAAGTTTTTCTCCCAGGTCCCCGATCTTCTTTTCCGAAAAAACTTTATTCCAGGGCTCGAAAGTTTGGGAAAAAATGTTTGTTTTCCCCCAGTTTTTTTAAAAAAATTTTAAAATTAATGGTGGAAAAAAAAGGCTTGGGAAGGAAAAATTGGGAATTGAAGAAAAAGGTGGTAATAGGCCCCAAAATTTTTAAAAAAAATTAATATTTAATATATTATAAATATTTAATATATATATATCTTATATATAAAAATATATATTATTAATAGTTCTTAGAAATGTTATTTTCTAAGCAGTTTTAAATTCCAGGAATATATCTTCGAAGAGTAGAATTAATTTTGAATATAATTATGTTTTATTAATTGCAGCGTTTCTCAAACTTTTACCTACATGCTCCTAATGTTCGGTAGATACAGCGTGGCACTTTCCCGTCTACTGTCAAGACCCCTTCTATATTTGCCCGCGGAAACAGATATTATTCATTCAGGATAGTCGCTGCTCTTGAGGGTCTCTTCAAACAGTGACAGCAGAATAAGAATATCCTTCCCTCGTGCATTGAATATCGGTTCCAGTAATCTATATTCGAATTCCCAGCATACCGACTACGACAGAAACGTAAACATGATCTAAAGGTACAATGGTTGAAATGCTACACTTTAAGTCAGTTCTCTTGACAGGGCTTATGATATGCCACCTGTATACACTGCAAAGAGGTAAACATCTCACGAAAATAATGGGGTGTTCTGGGTTTGACACTAAGCTGCCTCTGGCAGTGAGGCTCCTGTTCTTGAGTTTTGGGAAGTGTTGGATCACCTCTTCATTGCCATTACTCCCAGGTACACTCTGAGTAGTAGTAGTAGTAGTAGTCGTAGTCGTAGCAGCAGCAGTGCTAGATTGGAGAATCTCATCTATGAAACAATTACATGTTTTTAAAGTATTTGAATTAGATAGAAATATGTGATAATAATAATTCAGACAATACTCGTATAGTATATATATATATATTATATATATATATTATATATATATATATATATATATATATATTATTATTATTATTATTATAATGGATGTTTTTCTGTCTGTAACCGAAACTATATTCCTACTCAAGTCACAATTCTCTTAGTTATTGACATCACATTCTCCTTGATTTTATTTTTTATCTAAAACTCAATTATTAATAAAATTGTCTTACATTATTAATACTGTTAACAATGTCTACATACTGACAACATGCAATTATATTTATATATACAACAAAATAGCGGTTAATAATAATATATATATTAATATAATATATATATAATATATATATATATATATATATATCGCAGGTAAAACAAAATGTACGTCACTTAAATCGAAATAATCTTTGCTTTGTTGAATATATATATATGTTTTGTTAAACTCTACTGATAATTCTTGTCGGACGAGTTTTTGTTCAATCCTTTCTCACTGTCTGGCCATCTTTTTAATGTCAGGGTGGAATTGGTGTAGCAATCCACTAAAGGTCCTTCGCGAGCGCTTTCTGTACGTCTTTATGCCATCATCAGGCGTGAAACTGGTGGAATGTTATAATTTTTGTTGCATCAATTCAAAGAAAAATATTGTTTTTAAAACTAAAAAAAGAAAAAAAAAAGGCTACACAAATTATTTTTTGAGTTTTAAGAAAATAAATTTTCAAATAACTTTTTTCAGATAATGAATCTTTATCTTTTTTATATGTTCTTCAGTATTTGATCTTTCTAGAAATGTAAAAATTAGGGACCAGGATTTTTTTTTCTTCAAATAAACATTTTGAATTGATAAAAAACTTTTTTTCAAATCATTTTTTTTTAATAATATAAGCTATTCATTATAACATTAAGTCATCAATGAATAAAGTTGTGAAAATTTCATTAAAATTAGAAAATTACCTGATTTTTAGTAATAGTTTTAAAATTAAAAAAGAAATTATTACCTCCACTTAGGGAGTTTGCCACACCCTATATTCAATCTAGCTAAAAATATATGATTAAAATTTTGCATAACATTTTCCAAGATTGTTATGTATCTAAAAATGACTACTTATGATTGTTCTTTTTGGTTTACTGAAGCACTAATAATAGAATGTAATAGCGAGACTGGAGGTTGAACTCCCTTACTACGTCGTCGCAGTCCAGATTGTTAGTCACTACAGCACAAGGTCCGCCCTTAAACAATCAGTTAAGAAAAATATAAACGTTTTAATATAATTTAAAACACGCACATTTGAAAGAAAGAAAAAAATGATTCATTTTTATTTTCGATATGGATAAAAGAGAAAGGTCATATATCTTATATATATTATTATTATATATATATATATATATATATTCATATATTTTATAATTATTATATATTATATTCATATATTTTATGTTATATTCATATATTTTTATATTATTTATATATTATATTCATATATTTTTATATATTATTTATATGTTATTCATATATTTATATATTATTTATATTGTTATATTCATATATTTTATAATTATTTACATATTATATTCATATATTTTTATATATTATTTATATATATTCATATATTTTTTATATATTATTTATATATTATATTCATATATTTTATATATATTTATATATTATATTATATATATCATATATTTTTATATTATTTATATTTATATTCATATATTTTTATATATTATATATATATTCATATATTTATATATTATTATATATTATATATATATTTTATATATTATTTTATATATATTCATATATTTTATATATATTTATATATATATTCATATATTTTTATATATTATTTATATATTATATTTATATATTATAAATATTATATTCATATATATTTATATATTATTTATATATTATATTACATATTTTTATATATTATTTCACATATTCACATATTTTATATATTATTTTATATTATATTCATATATTATTTTATATATTCATATATTTTTAAATATTATTTCATATATTCAGATATTTTTTACATATCATTTCATACGTTCATATATTTTTATATATTATTTTATATATCATATTCTTTATATCAGTATTTTCTATATTATTTTCATTTATTTATATATTATTCATATATTATATTCATATATTATATTCATATAATTTTGCTATATTATTTTCTATATTATATTCATATATATTTATATATTCATATATTATATTCATATATTTTCTATATTATTTTATAAATCATATTCACATATTTTCTATATTATTTTCTATATCATATTCATATATTTTATATATTATTTTATATTTCATATTCATATATCTTGTATATATTATTTTCTATATCATATTCATATATATTGTATATATTATTTTATATATTATATTCATATATCTTGTATATATCATTTTATATATTCATATATCTTGTATATATCATTTTATATATTCATATATCTTTTTTATATTATTTTATATATTCATATATCTTATATATATTATTTTATATATTATATTCATATATTTTTTATTATATTATATTGATATAGTTTTTATTATTTAAATATTCATATATCTTGTATATATTATTTTATATCACTTTTTCTTTATTTGAATAGTTTTTCATTCTACCCTTGTATTTTTTTCTTTGATTAATATGTCGCATCTAATTTGGACAGGCAGCAACGAAACGTGATTTCATCGCAGAATACTTATTTAAGTTGATTGTCATTTTCTGACTTCATCCTTGGCTACTGCTGCTGCTCTGGTGTGAAAAACAGACATACTTACATAAGAAAAGAAAGCCTTGTCATATGTTATTCTTTAAAGTGATAGCTTCTTGCTTCGCGCCAAGAAAAAATAGGGAATAAAAAAGCGTCTAAAATTAGTAGTTCAGTTCACATACCAAGGTAGTAATATCTTATCTACAGAAAGTGATGTCATTATATGCATAGACTGCGATAGAGAAATTGTCGGTCATATTAAAATCTGATCTCTCTCTGATAAGATAATGTGAGAATTATTCCCAGTGATTTTTCAAGTTACCTTTTATTTCAAAATCTATACTAAACTTTACGTTTACAAAGTTCACGAGAAACTCTTAGACAGAAAACATACTGTTCTCGTAAAATAACAGAGCCAACTGATTAATTTATATTATTCGGACTATTGTCCTCATTTTTATTGTTACCTGCATAATGTTTCGGCCGATGTGCCCTCCGGCCTTCTTCATGTATTTCTTGTCGAACTCGGGAACCCCTTCCTCAAACTTGGAAACTTTCTCTTTGAACTCTTGAACCTTCGACTTGCCGAGTCAAACAAGAAGTACCTGACAAAGAGCGGGCGGTACATCGGCCGAAATGTTGTGCATATAACGATAAAAATGTGGACAATAGTCCAAATAATACAAATAATTCAATTTATCAAGCCTCATCAAAAAAAAATCAGAGAAATAGTATTAAAGTATTTACATAAAAAAAGGACAGAAACTGATATTTTGGATTATTTGGATTATTCAGACCATTGTCCTCATCTTTATTGTTATATGCACAATGTTTCGGCCGATGTGCCCTCCGGCCTTCATGTATTTCTTGTCGAACTCGGGAACCCCTTCCTCGAATTTGGAAACCTTCTCTTCGAACCCGGGAACCTTAATGTCGTAATCGGTAGCCTTCACGGAACTTCGCAGGTAACCCTTTATTCAATCCACGGGGGTAGACTGTTCTCATTCCATTAACCATGACTAGGTACAAGTGTTAATATGTGTTAATTATTCTATGTTACTGTTGCCCTTGACCAGGATTGAATCTGCAGCCGAGAGATAACTGTCAAAACTGTATTAACTCAATGTCCACAACTCCATGTCAATGTCCACAACTCCATGTGTCCAATTGGAGAAGAAAAGTAGGCCGGAGGGCACATCGGTCGAAACGTTGTGCAGATAACAATAAAGATGAGGACAATAGTCCGAATAATCCAAATAATCAAGCCTTATCCCAAAAATGCAGCGAAATACCAACTGATTAATTTTTTAAAACAATTTCTCTGTCCATTGTCAAATCCTAGCCGTGTCCCGGGTATCACGTTAAACTGCATGTAATTGTGAAGTTCCTTTTTGGGAACTTATTCAAATCAAATCTGTGCGTCCCAGGACGTACTAAATCAAAAAAATAAACAATCCGCATCACTGTATATATATATATATATATATATATATATATGAAGTGTTCAAACAATGTGGTTTGAAATGGCGAAGGCCGACAATTTTGGGGGAGATTATGTGCTTAATTAAAGTCATACCTAATTTGGTAATTAATTAATGAATTATAATTAAATGAATTAGGCGTGCATATCGGTTTAAATGTAAAGCGTAAACAAATCGAGAAAAAGTCGATCTCTGTATGTACATTTCAGCCCATTAGGCCTCATCAGCAAAGCTATAGACAGGGCAGTGCTTTGTGCACGATTCGAAACCTACCTGTCAGGCTGCCAGGCGGACATTCTAACCACTACACTAGCTGGCTTCCCCAGAATCTCTCGTTTATTTTAGACTGATATGCATATCACACTTTTTGGGTGACTTATGGCACGACAGTATGAAGTGGTCAAACGATGTGTTTGAAATGGCGAAGGCCATGTGTGTGTGTGTGTGTGAAGAGAAATGGAAGTGAATCCGACGGTATGTAGTATAGTGAGGAATTTGAAAAAACACAGTTTTAAATAAAATGAGTGGTAAGTTTATTAGCCGACGCTGCAGTGTTTCGATCTTTTTTAAGTAGATCTTCTTCAGGGCTTGAAGGAAGATAAAAAAAATTATCACAGAATAATGTCAATCTGTCCAAAATTTGAAATTTGAAGAGGACACTGGAAAGGTAGACAGTTTGAAATATGACATCAAATATTCTTCTTTTATGGTGTGTGTGTGAGTGTATATATATATATATATATATATATATATATATATATATATATATATATATATATATATATATATATATATAAGAGAGAGAGAGAGAGAGAGAGAGAAGTATGCTAAAGATATAGAAGCAAATGACTGATTCAGATGTGTATTTAGACACTTGTTTTTCAGGATTGATTTTTAAATAAAAACTTAGCTTGTTAAATCGATTCCTCTGAAATTTATCAATTACCTAAAATTCAAAAAGGAATTTACCCCCCAAAATTACTTAAACTCATTTGACCTCATGTCAACGAGTCCAATTTCTATATCCCTTTTAAAAATTTTACGCTACTCTAAAAAATAACAATAAGCTAAGCTATTATTCAATAATTGATCACGCTAAGAAAGTTCACGAGAAACTCTTAGAGAGAAAGAAAAAATACTTAGTATTATTTGAATTATTCGGGCTATTATCCTCATCTTCATTGTTATCTGTGCAACATTTCGGCCGTTGTGCCCTCCAGCCCTCTTCTGGTATTACTTTTAGAACCCGGGAACCTTCTTTTCGAACTCGGGAACCTTCTTTTTGTAATTGGAAACCTTTTTTTCGTAATCGGGATGCTTCTTGACGTAATCAGGAACCTTCTTGTCGTAATCGGGAGCCATTACGGAACTGTGAACCCAACCCTTTATTTAATCCACAGGAGTATCCTCTTCTCATTCCGCTAACTATAGTTGGGGGACCGGTGTTAGGCTGTGTCAATCATTAGGGCACATCGGCCGAAACGTTCAAATAACAATGAAGATGAGGACAATAGTCCGAATAATACTAATTATCAAGACTCGCCTCAAAAACTCAGAAATAGACAAAATACTGTTCTGGTTAAATAACAGTGGAGATTTATTTCTTCTGTATTTTTAATTAAAGAATATTCGGTGCCTTTATAGTATGTGGCCTACCTTTTATTATGTTATAGTTTGTGGTCTACCCGGTTTGAATGTGTCCTACCCCAATAAGGGTATATTTATAGATATAAGTAGTAGGCAATTTATTGAAACTAATTATTTTTCACATATATTCAATTTCAAGAAATCCAATTTAGTCATAAACTTCATTTAGTAATTAAGAATGATTAAACATTTTTTTTAAATTTATCCATAATTTACATGAATCAGAGATCTATTTAATTCTAAAATATTCTAAAATTCAGAAATAGGATTAGGGGTTAGCAGTTATTATTATAACCTTATATGCTTTTTATGGTAGGCCACATACTATAGTCCTGGGAATGACGTTAAACTCTATCTGGTGGTGAGGTACCAGTTTTGGAGGTTTGGGGAAAGTGGAGCACCCCTTCATCACCACTGCTCCCTGGTCCACTCTGACCCGGAGTGGTAGTACTTGTTAGCGTCCCATCTATGGGTTAGATAGAAAAATGTATTTATAAAAAAATTGTTTTATCCATTAAGAATTGATTTATTTCAAAACTTTATCGGCATTAAATCACCCACTGAGGTTGATATGCCGTAGCACAAACCAAACCAAACCATATACTATAAGAGACATGGTTTCGTAGGCCACATTCAAATGGTAGGCCACATGCTATAATGGTACCGAATATTCAGTATTTCTGGATTATATTATTGATATGATTTATTTTTTCTGTATTTTTACTTAAATAATATTCAGTATTTCTGGATTATATTAATGATATGATTTATTTCTTGTGTATTTTTACTTAAAGAATATTCAGTATTTCTGGATTATATTAATGATATGATTTATTTTTTCTGTATTTTTACTGAAAGAATATTCAGTATTTCTGGATTATATTATTGATATGATTTATTTTTTCTGTATTTTTACTTAAAGAATATTCAGTATTTCTGGATTATATTATTGATATGATTTATTTTTTCTGTATTTTTACTTAAATAATATTCAGTATTTCTGGATTATATTATTGATATGATTTATTTCTTCTGTATTTTTACTTAAATAATATTCAGTATTTCTGGATTATATTATTGATATGATTTATTTCTTCTGTATTTTTACTTAAATAATATTCAGTATTTCTGGATTATATTATTAATATGATTTATTTCTTCTGTATTTTTACTTAAAGAATATTCAGTATTTCTGGATTATATTATTGATATGATTTATTTTTTCTGTATTTTTACTTAAAGAATATTCAGTATTTCTGGATTATATTATTGATATGATTTATTTCTTTTGTATTTTTACTTAAAGAATATTCAGTATTTCTGGATTATATTATTGATATGATTTATTTTTCTGTATTTTTACTTAAAGAATATTCAGTATTTCTGGATTCTATTATTGATATGATTTATTTCTTTTGTATTTTTACTTAAAGAATATTCAGTATTTCTGGATTATATTATTGATATGATTTATTTCTTCTGTATTTTTACTTAAAGAACATTCAGTATTTCTGGATTATATTATTGATATGATTTATTTCTTTTGTATTTTTACTTAAAGAATATTCAGTATTTATTATATTATTGATATGATTTATTTCTTCTGTATTTTTACTTAAAAGAATATTCAGTATTTCTGGATTATATTATTGATATGATTTATTTCTTCTGTATTTTTACTTAAAGAATATTCAGTATTTCTGGATTATATTATTGATATGATTTATTTCTTCTGTATTTTTACTTAAAGAATATTCAGTATTTCTGGATTATATTATTGATATGATTTATTTCTTGTATTTTTACTTAAAGAATATTCAGTATTTCTGGATTATATTATTGATATGATTTATTTCTTCTGTATTTTTACTTAAAGAATATTCAGTATTCTGGATTATATTATTGATATGATTTATTTCTTTTGTATTTTTACTTAAAGAATATTCAGTATTTCTGGATTATATTATTGATATGATTTATTTCTTTTGTATTTTTTACTTAAAGAATATTCAGTATTTCTGGATTATATTATTGATATGATTTATTTCTTCTGTATTTTTACTTAAAGAATATTCAGTATTTCTGGATTATATTATTGATATGATTTATTTCTTCTGTATTTTACTTAAAAATATTCAGTATTTCTGGATTATATTGATTGATTTATTTCTTCTGTATTTTTACTTAAATATTCAGTATTTCTGGATCTTCTGTATTTTACTTAAGAATATTCAGTATTTCTGGATTATATTATTGATATGATTTATTTCTTCTGTATTTTTACTTAAAAATATTCAGTATTTCTGGATTATATTGATATGATTTATTCTTCTGTATTTTTACTTAAAGAATATTCAGTATTTCTGGATTATATTATTGATATGATTTATTTCTTCTGTATTTTTACTTAAGAATATTCAGTATTTCTGGATTATATTATTGATATGATTTATTTCTTCTGTATTTTTACTTAAAGAATATTCAGTATTTCTGGATGATTATATTCATACGAATGATTCTAAGAGAAAAGTACGTTTCACCCCCTTCCCCTAAAAAAGATGGAGTCTTGGGAAAGAAGAAATCGATTTGAACGGCTAGTGACTGGCATTACAGACCGTCATACAAAGGAGGTTGGTTGGGGAGTCTCCTGACAGAGGCTTTGAAGTCATGCCAAAATATCTGGGACTTGGCATCGCACTACTAGTAGTCCTGGCTTTCAAGTGGGTCGAGTAAAAAGGAAATATTTTTCTTTCTGATTTGGATCTCTGTCTTCTTTGTAGAAACTATTTTGTCTCCACGGAAATTCCATTTTTCTTTCCAAACTATTTGATATACTTCCTTTTGTCTCTAAGCAATAAAACAGAACACACAAAAAACTTTCTAGAAATAAATCTTTCCAAAGAAAGCGCTTCTTTTATATAGGATCTAGCTTAACCGTTGATATTCCATGCTTGAATTATATTCAAATGATAAACACACACACACACACACACACACACACACACACACACACACATATATATATATATATATATATATATATATATATGTATGTATATATAACAAGGTGTGTCATAAAATTATTGAGATTGAAGCTTACCAAGTTAGAAATGAACAATGAATGGAAAGTTTTTTTTGTTTTCAGAATACAAGGTGTGTCATAAAAGTGTCGAGGTTTAAGCTGTATTCACCAAGATAGAAATGAAAATTGAATATAACGTTAATTTTTTCAGAATACAAGGTGTGTCAAAAAGTAAAAAAATCTCAATACATTTTTGACATACCTTGGATATATATATATATATATATATATATATATATATATATATATATATATATATTACAAAGTGTGTCATAAAATTCTCGAGATTGAAGCTTACCTAGATAGAAATCAAAAATGAATGGAACGTTATTTTTTTAGAATACCAGGTGTGTCATAAAAGTGCCGAGTTTGAAGCTGTATTTACCAATATAGAAATGAACAATGAATGGAACGTTTTTTGTTTTCAGAATACAAGGTGTGTCATAAAAGTGTCGAAGTTGAAGCTGTATTCACCAAGATAGAAATGAAAAATGAATGTAACGTTAATTTTTCACAATACAAGATGTGTCAAAAAGTACAAAAATCTCGATACATTTTTGACATACATTGGATATATACACACACACACACACACACATATATATATATATATATTATATATATATATATATATATATATATATATACTAGCAAAGGTAAGCGCCCTCCGCCAGGCGCAAGTATTTAAATTTTAATGTAATAAAATATACTGAATTAGAAAGACTAACAAAACTAAACAAGACCGAATATAAAATATTAAACTCATTTTCATGTAATTTTAATAAATTTCTATATAAAATCGTATATAGTATTGCTTTTAATACCTTTGAGAATAACATGATAGTATTAGAAATCAGTAACAGTAAATAACTATTTATAAAACCCAGTTCTGTTAAAATCATTATGCAAATTATTCCCACTATATACTATGTAAATCTTTATTTCTTAGAGGCAAATAACATAACATTTATTTCAGAATTTCAAATGCATTAATGATACAGGCAGTTTTGCGGCAAATCTATCTCAGCTAGACTTTAAGAGAGACATCGTTATTAAATAAGACGCTAATTAAGATTAAATAATTACTATTTCATAATCGTTGAGAATATAACTTAAATAACTAAGTGAAGTCAGTGGTGACGTAGTTTCTGTTACAGACATAGAGTTACAAATTATCCATTATGAGTAAAGTAAGTAAAGTCGTCGGTATCAGCCAGACAGCGAGGGAGTCTATCCCCTTTTCACTAGCGCTAGACCAAGGAGATTGTTTTTTGTGTCTGAGGTAAAGCGCCACACCTACCATCATCTCCTTACTTTACCGCACAGACCACCGTGCTACTCATACGCTGAGTTGATGAGTGCCGGTATCGAACTAGGAACCTTGAGGATATTATATATATATATATATATATATATATATATATATATATATATATATATTTAAAAAAATGACGGTTTATGTTTTTCGTTCTTTGAAAGTTAAATATTGCTCTGTACATAATCTAATTCATTATACATTTAGCTTTTTTAGTGTTTTATAAATATCCTTGTGTCAATCTATAAGTTTGTACCGACATGAGCATACAGTATGACTGTACAGTGAGATTTTGATGATCCCAAATAGAATCATCCCTTACTAGTTAATTGGATTACCTTGAACACACACACACGTACCTATATATATATATATATATATATATATATATATATATATATATATATATATATGGGGTATTTGAGCAGCATTCTTTGATTTATCCATGTAGATTTAAACTAAAGACACATCTATTTAACAATTATTTTGACGATATTTTCAAGCTTTCTGTCCAACATTTTTTACATTTAAAGGGAATCAGTAGATTAGTTCACCAAAGTTCTTATCCCAAGTACTTTCGACACTTCGAAGTGCCATCATCAGGAGTGATGTGTTTATGTTCCATTTTTTTTTTAAGATAGTATATTAAGGGGTGTGAAGGCTGGAAGTTGGCCAGAAAGCTCGAAAAGATCGTCAATAAAATTGTTAAACAGGAGACGTGCCTTTTGTTTAATTCTACAGATATATATATATATATATATATATATATATATATATATATATATATGGGAGAAATGTGAGGAGGTTAATCGGACAGTATGTAGAGAAAGGTAGACAAACACGGGATGTTGTGGAAACTGGATGTTTCGGCCTATTAGATCTTCTTCAGGACTTGGATATAGTTCTTGTATATATGTCCATCATTGATGCAAGAACTATATCCAAGTCCTGAAGAAGGTCTATTTTGTCTATTTTTCTCCGTATATATATATATATATATATTATTATATATATATATATATATATATATATATATGTGTGTGTGTGTGTGTGAGTGTGTGTGTGGATGACCCTATATATGCTCCCCATCCCCTAGGGTTGAGCACTCTGGGGGATCTCGCTGACGGCCGACAATTCAAGCGTAAACGCAACGCTCTTCTCTATAAGGAGGAATGGAGCACTATGTGACGGCCTTTACACACAAAATGATGTGTGTATTAAAACAGTTAAAATCCCCTTCCCATTCTGTAAGTGAAGGCAGCCTAATGGTTAAGGTGCCTGACTGACACCAAACCGACCGTTCAATTCCGGCTGTATGTAGCTTACAAAATGTCTAGCCACACTGAAGAGACTTGATAAGTCGAAACACGTGTCTGTGGATGACCCTATGTATATATATATATATTTTGATATAGAATTTTTTTTTCTTTGTACCACGGTTTCGGTATTCAAGGTAACCTTCCTCAGGAGAAATATAAATTATAGGTAGCTACATTTTATATATACTTGTCTAGTTTAGAATTATTTTTATTTCACTCTCTGTCTTTTAATTAGTATGAAAGATTAGTTTTCCATACGCTCACCAGGTAAAAGTAATTTGCAATTCTGTCATCTATCTTCACCCCCCCCCCATTCTTTTTTATTGTATTCATTTTGTTTATATCTTATTTGTGTATATTTCTCGGCTTAAAGTCTTCTGGCAAATCTATTCAGCTGAAGAAGGTGTACCTTATACACCGATTAACTACTTATGTTACAACAATGTAAACGTGGTAGAAACGCTTGATATATATATATATATATATATATATATATATATATATATATATATATATATATGTGTGTGTGTGTGTGTGTGTCACCCAGAGACACCGTGTTTTGACGTTTCACCTCTCATCAGTGTGGCTAGACACAAAATCTAACTCCGACCAGTAGCGAACCCCGACTGACTTTACGCTAAGCTGATCCGTTAACCTCTAGGCCATTACCAGCTGCAGTTTAAGGAACGGTGTTTTAACTGTTTTAAATACATACATCTGTGTATATAATTTACAGATTGGATCTCTCTGGTGATCGTAAACAGATTATCATTGCGTTATGCTGGCGGTGACGGGAGCATATAATAAGTAATATATATATATATATATATATATATATTATATATATATATATAATATATATATATATATGGTATTTGTGGAAAAAGGTGACTTTCTGGTGAAACAGTTCACAATGGTTAGTTGATGCAAGATTCACAATGATAAGGCAGAGATATAACAAATATAAAGTGCTCAGTACGTTGGTAGATCAAATTTATTATGATAATGGTACACGGTAGTAATCTACTCGAGTTTCACCATGAGGATCTTCTGGGTTAAATCCACTGGATTAATCAAGATCTTGATTAATCCAGTGGATTTAACCCTGAAGATCCTTATGGTGAAACTCGAGTAGGTTATTACCGTGTACCATTATCATAATGCATATATATATATATTATATATATATATATACCATCATGTCGCGCAGTTTGCGCAGATATCCATGATGATCTCTCGCCAGCCTTCCCTATCATTCATTGACTCCGGCAGCTCCTCTGCGCAGCGGCCAGTATCCCTACATAGTTGGTCAATGTAGGTCCTGGCTGGGCGGCCCACATTAGCGTGCCCACGCGCTGGCTTCCACAGTAGTACGTCGCTTACGATTTCGTCCTTGCTTCTCCAGCAGTGACCTGCATGTCTAGTCCGTCTCACTCGTATGGTTTGTGAGATGGGGGGCAGGTGGCCATATAGTTGCTCTTTTGTGGGGTTCTGTTTCCACGACCTATCCAGGACCGCCTCGTATAGCTCCCATCTAGCTTATTCTCAAGACGCTTCGTTAGGGTCCAGGTGGTACAGCCATACAGCAGTACCGACACAACCACAGCCTGGAAGAATCGTCTTTTTAGCTTGTTGGGGAGATCGGATTTCCATATGACTGATAATTTGTTGGTGGCCAACCATGCCTTTCCTATTCGAGTGTTAACATCGCTATATATATATATATATATACATATATAACCTATATATGTGTGTTGTTTTTTTGTTGTTTATTTTTGGTGTGTTTTTTTTTTTAGTAAAACAAGTCACGTTAGCAATTATGGTGTGTTTGTGTGAACAAAAGCTAAGTCCATTTTGCTGAATGTTTCTTCGATCAGTTTTTAACAATTGTTTACGAGGGAATATTTCTGTTTGGCAAAATGTCGTTCTTTTGCCCTTTCCATCGCCATAAGAGCTTTTCAAATCAGCTGCTACCTTTACAGTTTCAACCTCAGCTTTTTTTTTTTTTTTTAAATATGGCCGGCACAAAGTTATATTTGTTCCGTACTTTAAATTATTAACGGTGTGAAAATATCAATAAATTCCACTCACCCTTTTCTTTTACAACTTGTTTTATATCCTTTTACTTTTACTTTTTCTTTTTCTTTTTCTTTTTTTTTTTTTTCTTTTTTTTCTTTTTTTCTTTTTTTCTTTTTTCTTCTTTTTTTTTTTTTTAGCTTTTTTCCTAAGAGTTAGACGTTTTTCTTATTTTCCCTGCTAAAACAACCTTTACTCCGGACTGGTTGGACTTATATATTACAAAGACTCTGTGCCAATTTTTTTTCTTCTCTCATTCTGTTTGTTCCCGTTTTTTTCTTTTATCTTTTTTTAATTTTTTTTTTTTCGTTTTCTTTTTGAGATATTTTCATTCACTTGCTTCTGACAGGTATTTTTCTTTTTTTGTTTTTTTTTGTTCTGACACGGCACACCTGCCAATTTGTTCTTTTCGATTTTCTAAGGACTTGAACAATGAAAACAATCATGAAATATTGGCTCTTCGGCCATTTTTTAAATTCTTTTCGTTCTCACATAATTTCATCATCATCATCATCATCATCATCATCATCATCATCACCATCATCATCATCATCATCATCATCATCGAGTCGTACCGATAAAACGTATTCATTGAGTTAAACACAGACACACAAACACACACACTCTCTGTCTGTCTGTCTGTCTCCATCACACTCTCTCTCACACACACACACACGAACACTCTTTCTATGTATC
Organism: Doryteuthis pealeii; assembly: GCA_023376005.1. Taxonomy (NCBI): domain Eukaryota; kingdom Metazoa; phylum Mollusca; class Cephalopoda; order Myopsida; family Loliginidae; genus Doryteuthis; species Doryteuthis pealeii. The sequence continues at coordinate 82,675,683 of CM042167.1, forward strand.
TATATATCTATCTATCGCACACACAGACAAACTTTCTATCTATCTATCACCCACACCCACTTTCTATCCATCTATCACACACACAGACACACACACCCACACACATTTTCTATCCATCTATCTCACGCACACCCATAAACACACTCTTTCTATCTGTCTGTCTATCACTCTCTTTCACTCACTCACTCACATGCACATATTCCGTACTAAAACCGAACTAGGTATAATCTTGAAAAATATCATTCAAAATATTGTCCTTAACATACAGACACATTTCAGTTGAGAAAAATGGAATAATTCGTATGATGCAATTAAAAACTTTTTCATATCTTGTTCCATTTCAGAAGGATTTCCATCACTGTTTCGAGAACATTATATATATATATATATATATATATATATATATATATATATATATATATATATATATATAAAGTAACCCTAATGAGTCAGAGAATATCTACTTAGGTTTCCCTAACGGATCATCAAGCTAATTCTGACAGTCAGAATTATCCTGATGATTCGTTAGGAGAAACCTAGGTAGATATTCTCTGAATCCTTAGGCTTCCTTGTCCATTGTCTCTACTTATTGTTTTGAGTACTTTAGTGTATTTACTCTTGTAGTATCTTTTTTCTTTTGGCCATTTTAATAGTAATCATATATATATTATATATATATATATATATATATATATGTGTGTGTGTGTGTGTGTGTGTATATATTTACCATCCCCACCAGATGATCAGGATGTGACACAAGGTCAATTTCTTAAGCAGTTTAAAAGGTTTGGATTCAGAGTTTTCCTTCTTCTAGACTGGTTACCTAGTCTGTCCTGCTATTTACCCATAGATGGAGGCAGAATTGGATTCATACCTTTCTCAATGGTATTAACTCGATTTCGTTCAAGATACCCCCATCTACTGAATAAAGGTTTAGGTTCAGAATTCCGCAATGATTCCTGATTACGACAATAAGGTACCAGAATACGACAAGAAATACCTGAAGACCGGAGAGCAGATAGGCTAAAACGTTGTACAGATAACAATGAAGATGAGGACAATAGTCCGAATAATAGAAATAATACTAATCAAAATTATTTCTTTACAACATTCTACATTGTTTTTTTACTGAAAGTCACTTGACTCCATCAATTTTCAAATAACTGGAAGCTAGAATGTAATTTAATTGAACTTTGTTCGCTTTCAACGTATTGCTTTATTTATCTACTTTAACTAACTCTTATTTATTTACAACGAGATGATGAGGCAACTGTAAACATTCCATGGATCAAAAGAAATCGTTTATAATTCATCCATTAACAGAAACCAACAAAATTCTGCGAATTTGCAGTTGCGAGAGAAAGCTTTCAAAATCGTTTCTTCGAAAATGAAATCTACGAAAAAAAGAAGAAAAATATATATAATAGATGGAAAGACATTCACAGCAGGAGGTTTACATATGTTCGTCGGAACTTTTATTAAATGTGTATTAAAACGCATAAACTAATTCTTTCTAGCAAGAAGATTCAAAACCGTTTGAAAACGGTTATATAGAAACTAGTTGAAATAGCCGTCTACGTTGCGTAAGAAAGCTCGAACTTTCGATCTCATCGATTATAATAACAGGAAGATGTTTCTTTCAAATGTGTTCTATCAGGTCGATGACATTTTGGAAGCGTGCTGGGCCCATAACCTGTAAATTTTTTAAATGCCATCCTTGGCCAGTTGAAAAGGGCTTAAAGAAAGTCCTATGTTATGGAATCCTTTGGTAAGCGTATAAGTCCTATCCTGCGTATTGGTAAAGGTCCAGTGATTTAATCCCATGTCCGTCGTCAATGAATGCCAACGTAATTATGGCCAGTAGGGTCGGTTAAGTATAGTATCAACCTCAAAGTACTGTCAGTGATTGGCCAAGAGATAGATCGTCTATATATATTTACCAACCCCTCCGCACGAGTAGGATGCGACACAAGGTCAATTTCTTAAGCGGTGTTTAACAGGTTTGAATTCAGTGTTTTCCTTCTCCTAGATCGGTTGCCTAACCAAGGTTAAAGAGCCCAGTCTGCCCTACTATTTGTTCATAGCTGGAGGGAGAGTAGGATTCATACCTTTCCCAAGGGTATTAGCGCCAAGTGAAATGCAATTACCACGTCTAGGATTTGAACTCGGGGCGACGAGTCCATTTCCCATGACTTTAACCATTACACCACGCGCTTCCTACTGGCCTCGTCTATAAGTAGGAGAGGGCATTTAGCACACACCTTATATGTCAAAATTCTCAATACATTTACAGCAGTAGGTTTACTTATATTCGTTGGAACTTTTATTAAATGTGTATTGAAACGCATAAACTAATTATTTCTAACATGTACATTAAAAAAACGTTTAAAAAAAGGGTATATAGAAACTAGTGAAATAGCCGTCTACGTTGCGTAAGAAGGCCAACCTTTCGATCTCAGCTATTACAATAACAGGAAAATAATTCTCTCAGATGTGGCCAATCAGGTAGATGCAATTAGACAAATGCCAATGATCCGTTCTGCGTACTGTTTATAAGTAATTCTTCGGGGTGGCCTAAAGTCGGTATCAGCCAATCAGCGAGCGAGTCTATCCCCTTTTCCCAAGCGCTAGACCAATGAGATTGTTTTTGCGTCTGAGGTGGAGCGCTATACCTAACATCAGCTTCTTACTTTACCGCACAGATCCCTGTGCTACACATACAGTGAGTTCGCGAGAGTCGGTATCGAACTAAGAACGTTGCGATTTATAGGCGAACGCTCTACCGACTGAGCTAAGTGATAAACGACTTTGTGTAATTAACAACCCTTTATTTTTAGTGTTCCGAAAGTGGAACATTGCTATTGAGAGAAACGGTGACTGTGGAGAAGTAGTGACGTAGGAGAAGCTTCATTTTGATGTATGATACATGCTCCAGTGTTGGTAATTATACCTATCATAAACAAAATGGCATTACTCTTTGACTCACCTACACGGAGAAGTAGGTATGTGATCCACAGTGGGCCAGCTATATTTTGATGTATGATACATATTCCTGTGTTGGTAATTATACCTGTCCTAATTAAAATGGCGTTACTTTTTTACCCACCTATATCGAGAAGTAGGGATGTGATCCACAGAGGACCAGCTTCATTTTGATGTATGATACATATTCCTGTTGGTAATTATACCAGTCCTAAACAAAGTAGCATTAGTTTCTGACTCACCTATATGGAGAAGTAGGTATGTGATCCACAGAGGACTAGCTGGATTTTGATGTATGATATATATTCCTGTGTTGGTAATTATACCTGTCCTAAACAAAATGGTATTATTTTTTTTTGATCACCTATATGGAGAAGTAGGGATGTGATCCACAAAGGACTAGCTGGATTTTGATGTATGATACATATTCCTGTGTTGGTAATTATACCAATCCTAAACAAAATAGCATTAGTTTCTGACTCACCTATATGGAGAAGTAGGGAGGTGATCCCCCAAGGACCAGCTTCATTTTAATATATGATACATATTCCTGTGTTGGTAATTATACCTGTCCTAAACAAAATGGTATTATTTTTTTTGATCACCTATATGGAGAAGTAGAGGTGTGATCCACAGAGGACCAGCTATATTTTGATGTATGATACATGTTCCTGTATTGGTAATTATACCTGTCCTAAACAAAATTGCATTCCTTTTTTTACTCTCCCACGTATTTTTATACAATTTGAGTAATTGATAGTCAACTGAACTATCACTCGGCAACACCGGATTAGCAAAGTGTATTTTCCTTTTGTAGGAATACACACAACTGATGTACACCAGGTGAGAAGTTAAAAATTTAATTATAGCAGTAAATTTATTGTTAAATAATATTTTACTACAAGTGGTCACAAAGAATAATTGGTTGAATCGAACTTAAAAGACCTAAATTCCACCATCGTATGTCACCCCACCGAAAGAAGAAAAAAATACCAAAAATCAGGGAATTAACCGAATTTAATGAAATTTTCAGTGTCGAGTTATTAATGAATAAAGGATATAATGCACCAGTTATTTTATTTAAAAAACTTTTACATTATTTTCGGTTAGTTAACGTTGAACCACATATCTTTGAGAATCTGCGATACGCCTCAAAGATACGTGGTTCAAAGTTAACTGACCTGAAAAAATGTAAAAAATTTTAAATAAAATGAGTGTCACATGATAAATCGATTCCTTTAGCTCTGCCTAATCAATAATAATAACTAGCTTAGACGTAGATCCTTTATTACTGAGCTTGTTTCTCACTGGAGGAGTTATACGAGGTTGAGTAAAAAAGTAAAGCCATTTTGTTTAGGACAGGTATAATTACCAACATAGGAACATGTATCATACACCAAAATGAAGCTGGTCTTCTGTGGATCACATCCCTAATTCCCCATATAGTCACCATTTCTCTCAATAGCAATATTCTACCTTCAAATGAGATAATGCGGTAAGGTTGTCCACTCGGATGAGGCGATTTTCTCCCTTGTCTTGATGTTTGTGCGTGCGCATTGTCATGCAGAAGGAGAACATTGTCGATTGGCAAATTGGGTCGTACTCTTCGTATTCTTGCTCTGAGCATCGTCAGGGTCTCAATGTAGGCCTTAGTTAAAAAAAAAAAAAGACTTCCCATAAAATAAAGAACATGGCATTACTTTTTGACAAATCTCGTACTTATGGTTTTAGGTACCTTCGGGGTTGATCTACTATGAAACTAATGAAGGTTAAGTTTCAGGGCCCTATAATTCCAAAAGAGCAACAGAAGTTATATTTAAGAACTGATTATTGATATAAATGTACATATCCCCCCCCCCATTCGAACGAGGATTCTGTGTGTGTCCGTCAGCGCTTTTATCAAATCAGAATTCATGAGCAGAAATGTATATAATTTGGAAATCGCAATACGTGTGGCTGGTTCTGGATGCATTTAAATTCTTATCTGTTTACGCAGAATACAGCTTGCAGCTCAGTTACCTTTCTTTTGGTGGACAGGAAGGGAGGTGTGGGGTTAATAAACGCATTCCCAAAATATAACAGGTGATGATTTATTATTAAGCCTCAGTTATGTGATTCGCTTATGAAGCAAAAAATAAAAAAATAAAAACAATCAAAGTAAAGAAACGAAAATGTCGCCCCAGTGAGAAGTGAACTATATTTGATAAAACTACAATACATATTTTATACCGTGGAGCCGATAGAATCCTCACAAAATAATTCAATCCCAAGAAGATAAGATTTGCTAAAAAAAAAAAAACACTTTTCGTGAATAAAAGCTCATCAAAAAATAATATTTAATCTATTTTCGCTATTATTTATAAAATCTAGAAAAGGTCTACCAATTGCATAGATATGTGTGCAAATTATTCCGATTATATAAAAATGCTTCGAATTATACATATTTACGAGTAACTCTGTACGACTCTCTTGGTGAGAGTGAGAGTTCTTTAATAAGAAACTTCTTCGAGAGTGAGATATTGGAGAGAAATATTAGAGAGAGATTATATTAGCCTTACTTGGTGAGGAGGTCTTATTTCTTTCTTGTTTGTTTGTTTATTGATTTTGACGGCATATCAACCCGTCTGGGGTTATGTCATGCCTAACGGTTAGGAAGTTATACATATCGTGTATTTATATTAATACTTTTTAGTAATTGGTTTTAACAATGTGTTAGCATTATTGGGGATTATGTTGTATGGTATTGATTTGTTTCATGTCTATATTCTATGGTATAATGTTATTTCACTAAAAAAAGAGAGAATATCCTCCATGTTGACGTTTTCAAACAGATCTTTCATATTGTTTGCTTTAAAATAATGGTTTCTGATGTGAGCAAAAAACCTGCATTCTATGAATAAGTGTTTAACTGTTAAAGGTGTTTGACATGTTCCACATTGTGGTTGTTGTTCTTGTTTGAGTATATAGGAGTGCGTTAGTCTTGTATGGCCAATGTGTAATCGGGACACTTGTTCCTTTCCAGACTTCCTTCATGAGCCTCCCAAAGTGGGTTTGATTAGGAAGACTTTATTGTGGATGTTGTTATTCCAGTGTTGTTGCCATTGTGTAGGAAGGAATCTATTTATGTTAGGTTTCAAGTCAGTATATGGTATCTTGAACATGTCGGGGATCAAATCTAGAGCCGATTTAGCTACAGATTCAGCTCTTTCATTGCTCCTCACTCCTATATGGCTTAGGATCCAGCATATCATAATCTCCTTAGATCTTTCATATTGTTTGCTTTAACTGATCCTCCTACAATCCCCTTCTCCGGTTGCCATCTTCTTGTCTAGTTGGGTTTTGCTTGTTTAAATTAAATGAATTACAAAGACATCTTTTTGTTACTTGATCAAGTAGTTTTTATTTTATTTTTATCCATGATCACCACACGGGGCAGACCAGGCCTCAGCCTGTTTTAAGCCTTCGACGGTCACGCTGAATCTCTCAACTATCACCTATCACTCTTCATTTCTCTCCTTTGCCACGTCATCATTCCTCTTCCAAACAAAAACAATGCCACACGTCCTTTCTGACATCATCCTTCAAATTTTTCCGTTAACTACTCAAACTTTTCCTTAACTAATGACTCAAACCACCATCATGGTTCCACGTCAGAACCATTGTGTAACAAGTATGGTGTAAAAAAAGATCAATTTTTAAGCAGAATTTAACATATATTTGAATGCAAAGTTTTCCGTCTCTTACACAGGTTGCCATACCAAGGTTAAAGAGCCCAGTGTGCCCAATATTTATCTATAGCTGGATGGAGAATAATTGGATTCATACCTTTTCCAAAGGTATTAGTGATATGTGAAATGCAACCAGTCCCATAAAGTATTTGACCTCGTGTCAACCGTGTCCATTTCCCTTGACGATAACTACTAAACACATCTATTAAATAGAATAACTGATACCGTATATAGTACCAATGCGAGGATTCTGGATGCTGCGCACAGGACCTCCCAGGGGCAATGAGTGATAGGGAAGGTTGGCGAGAGATTGTCATGGATATCCGTGATGCTTGCGCGACATGATGATGATGATATAGTACCAAATGGAGGCGCGTGGTGTAATTGTTATAGTCTTAGTCATATATATGATAAATCGTATATATATATATATATATATATATATATATATATATATATATATATATTATGATATCGTATATATAATATATATATATATATATATATATATATTATATATATATAATATTATGATAATGGTACATAATAAATTTGCTCTACCAACGTATTGAACACTTTATATTGGTTATATCGCTGTCTTATCATTGTGAATCTTGCATAAACTAACCATTGTGACCTGTTTCACTGGTATGTCACCTTTTCCACAAATACCATATATATATATAATTTTCAAATATGTTATCACCCCACAACACTTATGCCCTCTATAGCTTCGTGAATGTGTGTTAGTTGGTTCTTTTGTTTTACAGCATATCAGCCTTTTACGAAATATTTAATGCCGATATAAGTCACTTTTGATAATCAGAGTACCCAGGTTGCGTACAGTACCTACTGTTGGTTTAGTCGTCACCCAATTAAATATTGAACAAACTCATCGCTGCTTAACTTCGGTGATCTCACGGGAATCGGTACTTTCAGCGTGACCTGAACAAAAATGTGTATGGGTGTATCAGGGGTTATCTGATAGTTTCTAAAAACCGTTTCCATTTAGAGATAGCGAAAAAGTAACAGCCAAGAAAGATCTCTTAAATTTTAAAAGGGAATATGTATTGATTTTCTCTTTTTACGAAAAATCATGTGTCGCTTGAGAAGCCAAGCGGTATTTAAAATACAAAGGAATCCCGATTAGGCCATGAAGTAAGATTCAGCAAAAAGATACAAATACACTGATAACGACAGATGAAAATAGTTTCCACTCAACTCACAGCTAAGCATTTGTCAGACTTGTCTTGAAAGGTATATACCCTTTGACCCCCCCCCCCAAAAAGAAGAAGGAGATATGAACGGGGTAGTGTCAAAAAGTGAGAAAGCATATATATATATATATATATATATATATATATATATAAGTAATGGCATAATATCATTACTATTGATTATAAAACTGCTCTGCTTTATTAGCATTGAGCACCTTTTCATGCCAATACTTTTCTCATTTATTGTCTATTCATTCTATATTATATATATATGTGTGTGTGTGTGTGTGTGTGTGTGTGTGTGTGTTGTGTGTGTGTGTCTGTGTGTAAAAATGGAATTGGAAATGAATTCGACAATATGAGGAAGAATGAATAAAGAAAAGAAAGAACAGATTGGATAATAAAAAATGAATTCAATCAATATCACTTACACATGTGTTTCGGTCAGTTCATCTCTGTGTACACTGTTCAAACTATTATTATCATTAAATAAACAAACGAAATGAAATAATAATAATAGAAAAATGTGAAAGTATTCCGCACGCAGAGAAGATTCGACCTTTATTAGAGTGAAATTTTATTTTGAATGAAAAAATTCGTTGGGGAAAAACGGAGAATTTTTGAGAAATGATCGAAGATAATTTTTTTAAATCACATTGGAACGCTGAAATAGAATCTTTAGCCAATCTTGAGAATTTGAATATTTGATTTTCCTATGAGTTATGGTAGATACAATTTTGTATTGCAAAAATAAAGTGTTATTATTTATCCCTAACATGTTGAAAAGTCCCGGAACCTAAAAAATTCTCCGTTTTTCCCCAACGAATTTTTTCATCCAAAATAAAATTTCACTCTGATGAAGGTAGAATCTTCTCTGCATGCGGAATATTTTCACATTTTTCTATTATTATTATTTAATTTCATTTGTTTATTTACTGATAATAATAATTTGAACCGTGTACACAGAGATGAACTGACCGAAACACATGTGTAAGTGATATTGATTAAATTCATCTTTTATTATCCATTCAGTTCTTTCTTTTCTTTATTCATTCTTCCTCATATATATATATATATAATATATTATATATATATATATATATATATATATATATATATTTTGATTAAGATAATGTGGCCATGGAGTCAATACCTGGTTACAGTTTCTCGCCTATGCGATCATCAGATCAATGTTTTGTCTGAGGATAGCATAGGCGAGAAACTGTCAGTAACCTGGTATTGACTCCAAGTCCACGCTACCCCAACACAAATATAGACGCTCTATGATATTGACCACTACCTGCTTAGAAATATAGCACTCATATCATATACTAATATATATATATATACACACACACACACACACACACACACAATATATATATATATATATATATATATATATATATATATATATATATATATATATATATATATATTAATAAGTAAAATATATAGTAAAATATATAAGAGAAGATTTAGCTTTTTTATAGCCTATTTCGGGAAGCCTAGAGCAAATGTCTAGTCTTTCCAATCATCAGATGCGAAGGATTGGAAAGAATAGACATTTGCTCTAGTCTTCCTGAAAATTTAAATCTTCTGTTATATTCTTTACTTAAATATTTTTGCTCTGTGACTCTGGCAATAAGAGTACACATTGAGCTCTGCAAACTACGACACTTAAAAAAAGACTTCTCTGCCGTAAGGAAGATTTCTTCTCCGTTTGTTTGGTTATATATATATATATATATTTAAACATATATTTAGACTATATATATATATATATATATATATATATATATATATATTTAATTTGCTGAGTTTTTATAGATCAATGTTTATTATAAACAGCTACCCAGGTTTCATGCTAGGGCGCAATCATCAGGTCGTTGAGTTAGATCCCATGGTGTTTATTGAAGATCTTTTTCTTAATGTTACATTCTGGACCGCAAATAACGTCGGCTGCTTTCGCGGACGCTAGTGCACTTCGGATTTATTAAAAATTTTATTTTTTATTTTTTTCAAAAATTGCATTTTTTGGTAACACTGGCAACGAAGTTACCTCCCTTTATTCGTTAAAAATAGAAAAAATTTTTCTTTTGAAAATTTTTTTAATTTTTAATTTTTAAATTAATTCCGTTTGATAAAGGATGTATATGTTTTCAAAAAAATCATTTCTATATATGGTAGAGTCTTTAAAAAATTTTCCAACATAATACAAAGGTGGATGGTGTTGTTCCTTTGTCGAAAATCCATTTTTTTTTATTGTTGAAATATATACGTTCAATATCATATTTATAATGTCAGTATGATTTAAGATTTTTTTTAAAAATTTCATAGATGGTAAAGTCTTGTGAATTAATTTCATTTAATGAAAATCCATTTTTTTGTTGACTTATATGTCAGTATTATATTTCAATGTAAGTTCAGATTTTTTTGTAAGTTCAGATTTATTAATGTGACATTAAGAAAAAGATCTTCAATAAACACCATGGGATCTAACTCAAAGGCCTGATGATTGCGCCCTAGCATGAAACCTGGGTAGCTGTTTATAATAAACATTGATCTATAAAAACTCAGCAAATTAAATAAATATTAGCTCTCACAATTTGTGATTGAGCACTGTATTTTCTTTGTTTCATCACAAAAAATTTGTTTTTTATATACCTATATATATATATAATATATATATATATATATATATTATATATAAAGTAAATATATATATATAAGGAGCTGACGGTAGGTGTGGGGCTCATCTTAGACGCTGAAATAATCTCCTTGGTCTAGCGCTAATTGGCTGATACCGACTTTAGGCCGTCCCGACGACTTTACTTATTATATATATATAGTCTAAATCCAGGACGGCTTAATTTACATCCCATAGCGCTACTACCATAGATATACCGTAATGAATATTTTAATGATATCCATTCAAGGTGGGTATACAGTTTTTGCAACAACGTGTATTTAGCAGAGTTTTGGCGACAAAATCTAACGAAGACTTCTGTTCAATTTAACTTCAAATGCTGCAATCTCTTAATAGTGTTTTTTATTATTATTGGTGCGTCAATACAATTCTTTATCAACGTTTTATAGATAAAGCTTTTGACAGATAAGGCAAATTTTATTCGTAGAAATATTCCGCTTCAGGACTTGGTGAAAATTAAAAGGTCAAGTGAGAAGATGCACAAATCAAGAAAAGAAGAAAAAAATGATTTTTGATGGAAGGAAAAAGAAATAGGAGAGAAAGTGAGATAGAAAGGAAGAACAAAATTGAGAATAGAAAAAGAAAGACGAAAAAAAGACAAAGAAAACAAGTTTGATTCATGGGTGGAATTTAGACGTAAGAATAACTATGAAAGAAACAATAAAATACAGTAAAGAAAAATAATAATACAACGGTGAGTCAAAAAGTAATGCAATTTTGTTTAGGACAAGTATAATTACCATCACAGGAACATATACCATACATCACAATGAAGCTGGTTCTCTGTAGATCACATCCCTACTTCTCCACATAGGTGTTTAAAATGTAATGCCATTTTGTTTAGGACAGGTATAATTACCATCACAGGAACTGTGACCTGATTTCTTGGTTTGAAATTAGAAAAAGAAAGAAAGAAATCGGAAGTTAAAATCTTCCGATAAACTTGAGTCGGTGTAAGATGAAAATAGATGGTAGCAATCATAGAATCACACAGTGTAAGTGGAACGTCGAAGAAGAGGTCGGAGCTGGAGAAATTCAAGTGGTTTGGGAGGCCTCCCGGTGAGTCCACTTGAGTTAACTGTGATGGTTAGAGACACCCATTTGATATAACCAGACTAAAGTCGCACGGAAAAAGATAAACTCTGTTTTATAGATGACCGGAAAAGCAAAAACCGGAATTAAAGAAAATCAAATTTATTTAAGACCACACATTTTGTTGGGAAACACTCAAGTAGCCGGAAGAGATAGCAATTGTATTAGTGAGCGGAAGTGAATTCGATTGGCTGGTTAGAACTAAAGGAGGGCGGCTACCCTGCCAAAGTGGGAGTTGCAGAGAAAATTTCTAATACCCCCACGTCAGCCGGAAATCCGAATGTCCGGTTGAAAGTATTATTTAACTAAGACGTTTTTGCTTGAGAATCAGAGATGAAGCAGAGATACAACTGAGAAGCTAGATGAAGCCATGGCGGGCTTGATTAGTTGACTGGGCTAGTGGAGAAGATTAACGCAAATACTGAGAGCCGAGAGAAACTGACTTCAGCTAAGACCATTGAAAACTTAGTCAACTTTACGAACTGTTTTGCACAATACTTTGCAGAAGACCAGAAGTTATTAATTACGGGTCCATCGTACCCACAGTCTTGAGAAATAATTGTTTGTATTCTTTTGTTATTTGAATATAAATGTTGTTGAGTTTGAAGAAGAAAAAGAGTCGTTGTTTTTTTATGTGACCACGAGGCCGCCGTTAACCTTAGAAACCAGTTTTTATAGCAGATTTCTAGCCGTTTGAGATCTGAACACAACGTGGGCATTCGGCTAGACTTTTAGCAAATATAGAAACCCTTCAATCCTTGGTTGAGGCAGAAAATCCGATCTTGACGGCCAATTTCGGAAATTCTGTGAGCCCTTTACCTCAGTAGCGACCGACGGGTTATAAAACATGTATCATACATCAAAATGAAGGTAGTCCTCTGTGGATCACATCCCTACTTCTCTACATAGGTGTTTCAAAAAGTAATGCCATTTTGTTTAGATTGGTATGTTTACCAACACAGGAACATGTATCATACATCAAAATGAAGCTGGCCCTCTGTGCATCACATCCCTACTTCTCTACATAGGTGTTTCAAAAAGTAATGCCATTTTGTTTAGGACAGTTATAATTACAATCACAGGGACATATATCATACATCAAAATGTAGCTGTTCCGCTGTGGATCACATCTCTATAATTTTTGATGAAAAGAAAAAGAAAGTAAGATAGAAAGGAAGAACAATGCCCAGAATAGGAAGAGGACAAGGACAAATAAAACAAGTCTAAGTGATGAATCGAATTTAGACGTCAGAAGAATTGTTCTTTGATAAATATGAAAGAAACAATAAAATACAGTAAAGAAAAAGAATAATACAACGGTGAGTCAAAAAGTAATGCCATTTTGTTAAGGGCAGATATAATTACCACTACAGTATAAGACTATTAAGTCTGCATAATACTACCGTATTTATGAGGATTGGAAATACCCATTAATGTCCATAGGTAGTGTATATAACAAATCTACAAAACAGAAAATAAGTTTACCAATTATATTGTTATGCTATCATATGAAATTTCTACTGTTCTGTGAAAACATAGTTTTCTAGAATCAGCTATACGAAGGTGAGTAAAAAATAATGCCCTTTTGTATAGGACAGGTATAATTAGCAACACAGGAACATGTATCCTACATCAAAATGAATCTGGTCCTCTGTGGATCACATCTCTACTTATCCATATAGGTAAGTCAAAACGTAATGTCATTTTGTTTAAGACAGGTATGATTACTACATGTACCATACATCACAATGAAGTTGGTCCACTGTAGATCACATCCCTAATTCTCTACATAGGTGTTTCAAAAAGTAATGCCATTTTGTTTAAGACAGGTATAATTACCATCACAGGAACATGTATCATGCATCAAAATGAATCTGGTTCTCTGTGAATCACATCCCTACTTCTCCACATAGGCGAGTCAAAAAGTAATGTCATTTTGTTTAGGACAGGTATGATTACCAACACAGGAACAAATACCATAGATCACAATGAAGCTGGTCCTCTGCAGATCACATCCCTACTTCTCCATATAGGTGTTTCAAAAAGTAATGACATTTTGTTAAGGACAGGTATAATTACCATCAGAGGAACATATATCATACATCAAAACGTAGCTTTTCCTCTGTGGATCACATCTCGACTTCTCCATATAGGTGAGTGAAAACGTAATGTCATTTTGTTTAAGACAGAGATAATTACCATCACAGGAACAAGTAGCATACATCACAATGTTTCAAAAAGTAATGCCATTTTGTTTAGAACAGGTATAATTACCATCACAGGAACATATATCATACATCAACATGTAACTGTTCCGCTGTGGATCACATCTCTACTTCTAGAAGATGCACAAATTAAGAAAAGAAGAAAAAATAATTTTTGATGGAAGGAAAAAGAAATAGAAGAGAAAGTGAGATAGAAAGGAAGAACAATGTAGGGAATAGAAAAAGAAAAAATACAAATAAAATAAGTCTGAGTGATGGATGGAATTTAGACATAAGAAGAATTATTCTTTAAATACATATGAAAGAAACCGTTCAGGAATATTTTTGTCGTGTTTTTTTTTTTTTTTTTATTTTTCTTTCATTTTAAAAAAAAAAAATTATTTATAGCTGAAAATTATGACCGCAGATCTTCCAAGTTCCATTTTTTTAGTTATCAGACGTTCCTTCACATTCTTCATGCTAACAGAATTCTTCCAAGCCGTAGCCATATCAATGCTATTGTATAGCTGCACCACCTGGACCCTAAGGAAGCAATTAGAGAAAAGGTTAAATGGGGCTACACAAAGAGGTTGCGTGCAGTCTTGAACAAATCTTGGAAGCAGCATCCCACAAGAAAACAGCTGTACAGTCACATGCCTCCTATCGCAAAAAGATCCAAGTGAGACGAACTTTACGCTGTTGAAGTAGCAAAAACGAACTCATGTGACATTTTCCTATGGACCTCCATATGAACATATAAAATACAGTAAAGAAAAGGAATAATACAAGGGTGAGTCAAAATTAATGCCATTTTGTTAAGGACAGGTATAATTACCAACACAGTATAAGACTATTCAGTCTGCATAATACTACCTTTTTTATGAGGATTAGACACACCCATTAATGTCCATAGGAAGTGTATATCAGAAAGCTACAAAAAAGAAAATAAGTTTACCAATTATATCTTAATGCTATGATATAAAATTACAATTGTTCTGTGAAAACTTTAATAGTTTTCTAGAGAAATATTTTCTTAATAAAATGAATGGCACTTTACAAATTGATCCCTTTAGTTCAACCTAATCAATAATAATAGCTAGCTTAGGGGTAGATCATTTATTACTGAGCTTGTTTCTCACTGAGTGAGTTATACGAGGGTGGGTCAAAAAGTAATGCCATTTTGTTTAGGGCAGGTATCGTTACGATCACAGGAACACGTATCATACATCAAAATGTAGCTGTTCCTCTGTGGATCACATCTCCACTTCTCTACACAGGCACCGTTTCTCTCAATTGCAATGATCCACCTTCGGATGAAAGCATGTATCCTTGCCTCATAACATTTTATTGACTGTTCTTTGAGCCACTTATTCACTACATATTCTATTTCCTCGTCACTGGAACCGTTTGCCTTTTAAACCCTCTTTCATGGGTCCAAAGAGATGGTAGTCTGAGGCAAAGATACGTGTCACCATCACGTGAACGAACCATATTTCTGTCTGTCTGTCTGTCTGTCTGTCTCTCTCTCTCTCTCTCTCTCTCTCTCTCTCCCTGGCCGCCCTGTCGGCTGGGGCCTTAGAATGCACCGACTGCACATCTGCAGAGGGGTAAGACTCCCCCAATGGGTCCACCTGTTGGCCGTGGGTGGCGACCCGTGATGCTTAAGGATAGGCCAGGTGGATGAGCAATTCATGACATGCAATACTCCACTTTGGCCCTACCCTGGGCTAGACGGGCGGTCGGAGAGGCCCCCTCCGATCAATCGGCTGGTCACGTCAAGCCCTAGCAACTATATGATTTTCCCAACCCTATTGCTTTTATGGCAAGCCCCAACCCCTTTTTATCATATGGGTGCTAGAAGGCAGTGGCTGCGGGTCTACATGTCCTGGGAATGACGTTAAACTCTATCTGATGGTGAGGTTCCAGTTCTGGAGGTTTGGGGAATGTGGAGCACCCCATTCATCACCATTGCTCCCTGGTCCACTCTGACCCGGAGTGGTAGTACCTGTTAGGGTCCCATCTATGGGTTAAATAGAAAAATGTATTTATAAAAAAATTGTATTATCCATTAAGAATTGATTTATTTCAAAACTTTATCGGCATTAAATGACCCGCTGAGGTTGATATGCCGTAAAACAAAACAAACAAAGAAACAACTCTCTCTGGTTGGTTGATTGATAGGATTTTACGACATGTCAACCCTCGAAGTTTTTCTTGTATTCATTTTTGTATAATATTCAATTTTAAAAAAAATCATTTTCATCTATCTAACCAATAGATGGGAACGTAAATGGTATTACCACTCCGGGACAGAGTCCACCTGGGAAAATTGGCAATGAAAGAGTACGCTACACTCCTACATAATTAAAACCTCACCACTAGATGCAGCTTAACGTCATAGCTAGGACACTAAGACTCCCAGCAATCACTTTCTAGCACTATAGTAAAGTAAGTAAAGTCGTCGGGGCGGCCTAAAGTCGGTATCAGCCAATCAGCGAGGGAGTCTATCCCCTTTTCACTAGCGCTAGACCAAGGAGATTATTTTAGCGTCTGAGGTGGAGCGCCACACCAACCATCAGCTCCTTACTTTACCGCACAGATCCCTGTGCTACTCATAACGCTGAGTTGGCGAGGGCCGGTATCGAACTAGGAACCTTGTGGTTTCTAGCCGGACGCTCTACCGACTGAGCTAACCCGATAGGATAACATATTTAGAGGCTGTCAAAAGTTTTACATAATCTATGCATAGATTATTGTCAAGCCCCTGTATTTCTGAAGGGATGGCCCCTTTTCATATCACGGTCGGGACTTTCCATGGAATATTACAAAAAGCCCGCGAAATACGTGAATTCACGTGGGACCTGGTTGGGTCTTCAGTTTCAGCTTGGACGTCAGGCAGAGAAGATGCCTCTGCCTTAGCTGGAGCTCACTACACACGCGCGCTGTGTTAGTTAGATAAATCTGTTTAGTTGAGTAAATAAAGGTTTAAATAAATAATATGGTTTTGTGGTTGATGAATGTCTTGGCAACAAGACTGACCTAGAAGAAGAAATGAATCAAGGACGACCAATCAACAGGAACAGAGAAAGGCGAAGTCCAGACGTTAGAAGAGGCGCTAGAAGAAGAACGTAATATACCAAAGATGAGCAGAATAATAATAGAAGTAAAGAAAGGGTATACAACAAAAAGAACAATTGGGTGGGAACAATCATATATGTGCTAAGGCTTGACCAGCCGATTGATCGGATGTGGCCTCTCCAACCTCGGACGAATTGTTTATATAACGCCTTCTACTATTGTTTTATTTTATTATTAAAATAATTTAATTTAGATTACATTGAATTAAGATTATAATGTCGAATCATGCGCAAGTCAGCACAATCTGTACTATCATTTTTTCTTTTAAGTTTGTTTTTATAGTTATTTGTGTACATGTAGTAACAGTGGTAATAATATGTGTTTTAAGTGGGGGGGGGGTTCTGCCATGCTCTGACCTAGATATCGAGCACCTTTTTTTTTGGGGGGGGGGATGCTGCGACGTGACTGGATTATTTTTGCACTGCTCGCTACTTCAGTTTGTCTCGAGGTGAAAGATGCTAACATTATTAACAAGTAGAGATCGCAGGTGGATCAGTAGAATAGACGAAATTTAAATGATTTGTATAAAGGCAAGAAAGCGATGCAGACTGAGAGATGGTAAAAAAGGTGACGCGTGAGAGTGAGAGAGAGAGAGAGAGAGAGAAGAGAGAGAGAGAGAGAGAGTGTGTGTGTGTGAGTGAGTGAGTGAGTGAGTGAGTGAGAGAGAGTGAGTGAGTGAAGTTTTTTTCACGGAACAGATGAGCTCGCTACTTCTAACACACTTCTCTTCCCGGATTTTAGTGGTCTGCCAAACCATCAGAAAATCTTTAGATTTCTTTTATAATGATCTCTTAAAAGAATTCTCTAAAAAAATTTCTTCAAACAAGACATTTTCTCCTGCCGATAACCTAAGGTCGAAGCTAGTTGAGAATAATAAACATTAAATAAACTAGCAAATATATGCACCCTCCGGGTGCAAGTACTTAAGTTTTAATGTAATAAGATATTGTATCAAATTAGAAATGCTAATGAAACTAAATAAGAAAGCAGATAAAAATATTTGAAACAGAGGGGGGGCATAGTAAAAAATAAAGAACAACTGAAACTTTCTCTTCTCTCACTCCCGTCTTTCATTGCTAAATTTTTCTAATTTAACTATTTAGTTAACATAGGAAGTAAAGAATAAAATTACAGTTATTTTTTCTTGTTAATGAATTTCTTTTAAGATTTATCCCTGTGATTTTAGATAATATTCATTAAGATAAAACCAAACAATTAGAAATCAGTAATAATAAGCACATATTTATTAAAATAAGATTTTTAATATCAATATGCAAATTAGCCTTCCCATTCACACTGTAAACTGCTATTTTGTTGTATATATAAATACAATTGCATGTTATTAGTATGTAGATATGGTCAACAGTATTAATTATGTAAAACAATTTTATTAATAATTGAGGTTTAAATAAAAATAAAATCCTGTAGAATGTGACGTAAATAACTAAGGGAATTGTTACTTGAATAGTAATATATTTTCGGTTACAGACAGAAAAACACACAATCTCCATTATAATAAGATATTCCTGTTTGTCTTATCACTTTTGTTCATATTATATATATATATATATATATATATATATATATATATATATATATATATATATATATATATATCATTCTCTTTATCTTAAGTTTGTGTGTGTGAGAGACAGAGAATGAAGATACATGTCTATCTCAGTTTGTTTATATATCTATTTATCTATCTATCTAATTCTGTTTATTATCCATCAATTTTAAGAAGTAAAAAAGTGACGAGAGGGAGGGGAGGAGGGGAAAAATACCAAAAAGACAAAGTGTGAAACCATTGCTACGAATCCAAAACTTAGTCCGCATTAAATGACCCTCTAAGGTTGATATGGCGTAAAACAAACCAAACCAAAGTACCAATCAATCCATCTATCAGACTCCTGGAGGTTGGGGTTCAAGATCATATGACATATTTTTTTGAAAAAGTTATAATCTATTTCATTCGGTGTGTTACGTACCGTCTCTCGTCGGGTACATAAACAAGAGTTCTTCGTGTGACATAGAGAGAGAGAGAGAGAGTATTAGAGAGAGAGAGAGAGAGACAGAGAGATACAGCGTTGACTTACTTGTCGGTTACTTTCTATCTTCTTTCGGCCATCTTTGATCGTCTAGGCTGTTTCCTTTACTTCATAGTTCTTGTCGTCTAGATTCTTATTATCTTCTAACTATGGGCTTCTTTTCAAGTCATGCAATTAACTAACAAGTGCAAAGTGTTAGGTACCCTCTCTCATCATTAACATCATTAACTTCATGCAATTAACTTCAAGGCAATGTTATGTACGCAATGCCAACGTGGCAATAACTTTAAGCCAACGTGTTAGGTACCTCTCTCATCATTAACTTCATGCAATTAACTTCAAGGCAACGTGTTATGTACCCTCTCTCATCATTAACTTCATGCAATTAACTTCAAGGCAACGTGTTATGTACCCTCTCTCATCATTAACTTCATGCAATTAACTGTGTTATGTACCCTCTCTCATCATTAACTTCATGCAGCCAACGTGTTACCCTCTCTCATCATTAACTTCATGCAATTAACTCGTGTTACCCTCTCTCATCATTAACTTCATGCAATTAACTTCAAGGCAACGTGTTATGTACCCTCTCTCATCATTAACTTCATGCAATAACTTTAAAACGTGTTATGTACCCTCTCTCATCATTAACTTCATCCAATGTAACTTAACTTCAATGTACCCTCTCTCATCATTAACTTCATGCAATTAACTTCAAGGCAACGTGTTATGTACCCCTCTCTCATCATTAACTTCATGCAATTAACTTGTGGCAAAGTGTTATGTACCCTCTCTCATCATTAACTTCATGCAATTAACTTCAAGGCAACGTGTTATGTACCCTCTCTCATCATTAACTTCATGCAATTAACTTTAAGGCAACGTGTTATGTACCCTCTCTCATCATTAACTTCATGCAATTAACTTCAAGGCAACGTGTTATGTACCTCTCTCATCATTAACTTCATGCAATTAACTTCAAGGCAAAGTGTTATGTACCCTCTCTCATCATTAATTCATGCAATTAACTTCAAGGCAACGTGTTATGTACCCTCTCTCATCATTAACTTCATGCAATTAACTTCAAGGCAACGTGTTATGTACCCTCTCTCATCAGGTACATAAACAAGATTAACAAGGTAATCCTCTGATAAAGAGTCCTGAGTATTGGTAATCGTCTGGTATTGTAAGTCCTTCCTCAATGAGTGCAATTAGAATTATGGCCAGTGTGGGGGTTTAAGTAGTGTATCAGCCACGCAGTATGGCTAGTGATTGGCCAGAGGAATAAACCTTGTGACCTTGGCTAATCTATAAATTCAGGTGGGGAATTGGAGCACACCTTATATAACAAAAAACTCCAACACAGAGAGAGACAGATACAGAGATAAAGCGTTGACTTACTTGTCTGTTACTTTCTATCTTCTTTCTTTCGGCCATCTTTGATTGTCTAGGGCTGTTTCCTTTACGTCTTTCTTTCTTCTTAGTTCTTGTCGTCTAGGGTCTTCTTATCTTCTTCCAACCAAGGATATGCATAATTAACTAACAAGACTTGGTATTACTTTGATCAAAGCTTTATTTCTGTATTTTCCCCGCGCGGTCTGAGTTCAGTCCTGCATTTGCACGTCTGCTCTGCATCGCATTTTGGCTGAAACTGGTTACCTAACTAGTCAAATCGCGTGACGTGCGAGATTCCCGCGTTTACTAAAGGTCTGTATTTTTTCATGGAAACCTGCCCGTCTCCGTTCTTATTTGAAGGTCAATAGCCCCTTATTCTTAAAAAAAAAAAAAACGACTTCCGGGGGTGAAAAAATTAATTTTTGAAAGATATTGTGTAAGTGGTGGAAGTTTTTTTAATTTTTTTAGGACAGACGACAATGCTTTTTTAAAAAAATTACACTCAATTTTACATAACTCAAATTATTAGAATTGAACGAATATTTTAATTTTAGAATAAAAAAAAATGTTTTCAAAAATTTTATCTCGATTTTATCGTCGTCCAAAAGTACTTACAAGGATTTTTTTCCATGCTCCTTCATAAAAAATATAAACACCCCTTTGAAATCTTATATTTCTTAAATAGTAGACTTGAAAATAGTTTTCCTGTCAAAAGCTATTAATAATGAACATTGGGTGTATTTCTGTCTGTAACAAAAACTACGTTACTGCTTACATCATAATATTCTCTATTAATAATGGTATATTAATGAGTATTTAATTCATAATCAAAATCGTTAATGCATTGAATAAAAACAAGCCTGTGTTATATACACTCAAAATTTTAGTAAGCAATTTTAAAAATTGTTTTTTTTACTCCCCTTTTTTTAGTAACAAAAAGTTTACAAAAAAATTGCTTAATTATCCCCGACAATATATTTCAAAAATTAATTTTTACACCGCCCAGAGGGTGTTTTTGTTGCTAGTTCAAATGAATATGTTTTCTTCCTCATAAGATCAAGTTTTTCACATTTGAATTCAAATTAATTCAAACAAGGTTGTTCTTTATTCTATATTCGACAATTTTAGGTAATGTGACGTAGGCAGTGACGTAGTTACCGTTACAGGCAAATTGATACCTAATCTCCATTATTAATTGATATCATATTTCACAATTAGCTGAAAGTAATCTCTAAGATTCAAAGTAAATATTATTCAATGTCAAATTTCATTACCATTTTATATCAAATTTTAACGCAACACTGTACAATGAATAAAAAAAAGTTTTAATTTTGATAACTGAAAAAAAAAAGATGTAAATGAATATTTGAACCACTATACGATTAATAAAATTTTGATAATTTCGAGAAAGAGAGAACTAAAATAAAAAAAAAGAATAAATAAATAAGAAATTTGCAAAATAATTAATTTTGAAGCCAAAATGGAAATCGAAACCTAATGTAAAAAAAAACATAGAATGAAATATGATATCTGCTGAGGGAATAGCACACGTTGTATGCAGTCTGGTTTTCTGAGTGAATCTCTAAAAAAATAAATCCTGCTGAAGTGTTCTTATTGATCTGTAAGGCAATGTATTTGTTTATTTATTTAAAAAAAACAGAAAGAAAAGAAAAGATACGAATTTAAAGTGAGGTCGTGTGTATCGCGGGAGACAAGATATTATGTTTCCTGTAGCCATGTGCAAATTGATTTGTATTATTAAAAGATTCCGGACTATTGTGCGCATCTTGAGCATTACTTGTAAAAATATGAACCATTCCAACATTTTTGTAATGTAGTGTAAAAAATCTAAATTTAACGGTTAGCCGCTAACCATAAGAACTTATGGAAAAACACAGGGTTTTCAAAGGTATGATTGGCAGGTTGTGACCCTGAGTTGGTCGGAACACATAACGGAATAAGTACTATTATTATTATTATTATGATTATTATTATTATTGATTTCTTTTAGCAATGTTCAATAAATTATGATTATTATTATTACTAGCAAATATACACCCTCCCGGTGCAAGTATTTTAGTTAAATTTTATAATAAAATATCATATTAAATTAGAAAGGCTAATGAAACTAAATAAGAATACAGATAAAAAGATTTAAAACAGAGGGAGTATAATAAAAGATTTGAAACAGAGGGAGTATAATAAAAAATGGAACAACTGAAATTTACTCTTCCATCACTCTCGTCTTTCATTGTTATTTTTTCTAATTTAAGTATTTAGTTAAAAGAGGAAGTAAAGAATAAAATGACAGTTATTTTATCTTGTTAATGGATTTCATTTAAGATTCATTGAAGAGATTTTTGCTTATATTCATTAAAATAAAACCAAACAGTTAGAAATCAATAATACTAAGCACATATTTATTAAATTCGATTTTTTAATATTAATATGCAAATTAGCCTTCCCGTTCACATTGTAAAGTGCTATTTTGTTGTATATATAAATATAATTGCATGTTGTTAGTACGTAGACATAGTTAACAGTATTAATAATGTAAGACAATTTTATTAATAATCGAGGTTTAGATAAAAATAAAATCATGGAGAATGTGATGTAAATAACTAAGGGAATTGTGACTCGATTAGTAATATAGTTTCGGTTACAGACAGAAAAACACACAATCTCCATTATAATAAGATTACTAGCAAATATATGCACCCTTCGGGTGCTAGTATTTAGGTTTTGATGTAATAAAATATTGTATCAAATTAGAAACTATTTAGAAAATGATAAACAGAGGGGGTATAATCGAAAAATGGAACAGCTTTAAATCTAACTCTTCCATCATTTTCCATCACTCCCGTCTTTCATTTTTCTAATTTATCGATTTAGTTAGATTATGAAGTATTTAATAAGATTACAGTTCTTTCGTCTTGTTTATGGATTTCTTTTAAGATTTATCCCCGAGATTTTTGCTCAGATTCGTTCAGAGAAAACCAAACAATTAGAAATCAATAATATTAAGCATATATTTATTAAAATCAAATTCTTAATATCAATATGCAAATTAGCCTTCTCGTTCACACTGTAAACCGCTATTTTGTTGAATATATAGATATACTTGCATGTTATTTGTATGTAGATTGATCCAACAGTATTAATAAGGTATAACAATTTTATCAATAATTGAGGTTTGAATAAAAATAAATTCATGGGAATTGACCTGAGTAGGGATTTAGTTTCGGTTACAGACAGACAAACACACAATCTCCATTATTATTATTATTATTATTATTATTATTATATAAGTATTGATTTCTTTTAGCAATGTTCAATAAATTATGATTTGTTGAATAAAATCCATGAATATATTAATGTATAAAACAGCTTTAGTTAGTTTGAGATTAGCAAAAGAGCCTTTGGGACTGGATGCAGAATTATGTCAGTGCTATTCTTCCATACATGTATTAAAAATTAACTATTGGTGTATTTTAATTGATTATAATGCTATTTTAATTGATTTCTATATAAAATTATATACAGGATTGCTTTTGATACAATTGAGAATAACATGATAGTATTAGAAATCAGTAATTAAGTTTTAATGTAATGAAATATTTTAAATAAGAAAGATTAATGAAACTAAATAAGAATGAAGTAAAAGGATTTAAAACGTAAGGGGTATAATAAAAAATAGAACAATTTTGAAACTAACTATTCCATCATTTTCCATCACTTCCGTCTTTCATGTATATATTTTCCCTAATTTAACTATTTATTTGAGTTTTTTCCTTCTTTTGAGGTTTATCTCTGAGGTTTTTGGTCATATTTATTGAAATAAAACCAAGCAAGTAGAAATCAGTAATACCAAGCACATATTTATTAAAATCAAATTTTTAATATCAATATGCAAATTAGCCTTTCACTGTAAACCTCTATTTTGTTGTATATATAAATACAATTGCATGTTGTTAGTATGTAGACCTGGTCAACACCGGGGGTCCAGTGGCTTCGGCCTCTGGATCTTTACAAGTTAATAGCGTCGATCCCAGGGGGCCATCCCCCCAGGCAACACCTGCCCCCTTGATTTAAAGGGGCAGGACTGGGTTTATTGCCCAGTGCCTGAGGCGCCCCCCTTGAGGGGGAATGCCGACGGGATCGACGCAATTTTTCACCTGCCACTCCATGAGCTTCGGTTTGTGGGTGGTCCCACGTTAATAGGGACTTTGTGCCTGACCCGTACAAGTGGGGTACGCGGTAAATATCATGTAGATATGGTCAACAGTGGCTTCGGCCTCTGGACCATTGATATAATTAATAGCGTCGATCCCAGGGGGGCGTCCCCCAGGCAACACCTGCCCCCTTGATTTAAAGGGCAGGGCTGGGTTTATGCCCAGCGCCTGAGGCGCCCCCTTGAGGGGGAATGCCGACGGGATCGACGCAATTTTTCACCTGCCACCCCATGAGTCTCGGCTTGTGGGTGGTCCCACATAAATAGGGCCTTGTGCCTGACCCGTACAAGTGGGGTACGTGGAAAATATCATGTAGATATGGTCAACTGTGGCTTCGGCCTCTGGACCATTGATATAATTAACGGCGTCGGGCCATCCCCCCAGGCAACACCTGCCCCCTCGATTTAAAGGGGCAGGGCTGGGTTTATTGCCCAGTGCCTGAGGCGCCCCGCTTGAGGAGGAATGCCGACGGATCGACGCAATTTTTCACCCGCCACCAATGAGTCTCGGCTTGTGGGTGGTCCCACATAAATAGGGCCTTATGCCTGACCCGTACAAGTGGGGTACGTGGAAAATATCATGTAGATATGGTCAACAGTGGCTTCGGCCTCTGGACCATTGATATAATCCCAAGCGTCGATCCCAGGGGGCCATCCCCCCAGGCAAACACCTGCCCCTTTGATTTAAAGTGGCAGGACTGGGTTTATTGCCCAGTGCCTGAGGCGCCCCGCTTGAGGGGGAATGCCGACGAGATCGACGCAATTTTTCACCTGTCACCCTATGAGTCTCGGCTTGTGGGTGGTCCCACATAAATAGGGCCTTTGTGCCTGACCCGTACAAGTGGGGTACGTGGAAAATATCATGTAGATATGGTCAACAGTATTACTAATGTAAAACAATTTTATTAATAGTTGAGGTTTAAATAAAATAAAATCCTGGAGAATGAGACGCAAATAATTAAAGGAATTTTGACTTGGGTACTGATATAGTTTCGGTTACAGACAAACATACCCACAGTCTCAATTATAAAAAGATATACACAGCGTTCCTGTCGATGTGGATTCCAGTCTCCTTGTGTTTCTTGTCGAACCCGAGAGCCTTCATGTCGTAATCCCACACTTCAAGGAACTTCGAACCGAACCCTTTGTTTAATCCATTGGGGTAAATTAGAACAATCTGTTAATCATGAGCGGGTAAGTATTCTATGTTATTTTTGCCCGTGGTCAGGATTGAACCTGAAACCCACAGAAGACCGTCACTCAGAACTGTATTAACTCAACACTTATATACGTTGCGCCATATGTCCAACTGTGCAATTTTATTATTTTACCGTTCAGATGTAAAAAGGCTTTTAGCATCAAATCGAGGATGATATTGGGATTTTATATGCATTGCGTCAAAAGATATATATGGATTCCTGCACACATCGTGATATCAATTAATAATATTCAAAGAGAAAATGGGGAAGATAAGAAACTGATAAATAAATCGATTTCAGGTGATATACAAACCTACTTTTGAACGTATACGCTGAATAAAGAAACGACACTTTAAGACGCAAGACAGATATGCTGCACCACATTATATATATATATATATACATATATATATATATATATATATATATATATATATATATATATAATATGAATAGTGAATGAAAAAATGAGAAAAGTATTGGCATGAAAACACTTCATATAAACGCTAAAAAATTACTGGTTTTTAAAATCTCAACCATTTCACGACTGGTTTTTAAGATCTCAACCATTGAACTCATCTGATGATTGGATTACCATGAAACTTCAAGTTATGAGTGTAAAACCATAATATTACCATTGATTATATATATATATATATATATATATATATATATATATATATATATATATATTTCATGGGACCGAAGCGATGATAATCTGAAGGCAAACATTATTCCAGTTGCGTGGAAGTGAAACTTGTAGCCAAGAAGTGATTCAAAGAACAGTCAACAGAATTTCACAGCGCATGGATACATGCTCTCATTCGAAGGTTGAACATTGTTATTGAGAGAAACGGTGATTATGTGGAGAAGTAGAGATGTGATCCACAGAGGACCAGCTTCATTTTGATGTATAATACATGTTCCTGTGTTGGTAATTATATCTGTGCTAAAGAAAATGGCATTACTTTTTGTTGTGATGTTAGTTCAACAGCAAAAAAAGAAGTCGAGGTAGGGTAAAAAGAGACAAGTGTATTTACAATAAGGTACAAGAACGGCTACCTTGCCGCTAAACAGTAACAGTACGGTAACAGTACGGTAACAGTACAACCTTTTCACTCGGTGTCTCACTATTTATAGTGAGAACCGGTGTATATTCGCCACTGTAGGAACGGCCGGTACAACACTTTTGAAATACCCTCGTATAAATGAATAAATACCTTGATTTGGATATAAATTTATTTCGACATTTTCTTTGTCTCATCAGTCCAGTCTTTGTTGTTTTGAAGACTTCACACCCGGTCTCACCGGAGTTATTTCCCGTTTTCCTTATTATTTTATATATTTTTTCAAATTTCGCGTTTGTTAAAGACGCCAGTTTAAGGGCATGCGCACACTCGCGATTTCTATAAACCTCGTGATCAGCGCATGCTTGTTATGCCTGTGAAATCGTAGTTTGAAAAGTTGATTTCATAATTTTTCATTGAAAAAAATAGAGTTATCGTTTCCGCGTACTCACCCGTTTCTCTATCTTTCCCATACTCTTTATTTCTTATCATATTTTTCTGTATAGCATGTCTTTTTTCTTCTCTTTCTTCCTTAAAATGGTCTATTCTTCAGCTGAGGTACAAAAAAATTATAAATGAGTAAAAATATAAATAAGACAATTAAATAAATACGTAGCTGTCATTGAATATGACATTCAATTATTCAAATAATCTTCGAAAGTGGAAAGAACCTAATAATATATTACCGGGATTTTCACAGTTATTATTGAAATCAAATAATTTATTTACATTCCACTGCATTTATTTGGCTGTCAGTTGCCATATTTCTTTTTTCTCGTCCACCAAAATTGAAATCACGAAATGGAATAGAAAATTCTCTATTTTGGGCGGTTGAATTTTTTCTTCCGATTGATATATTTGAAAATCTTTAAAACATGCAATAAAATAGTTAAATAATAACGGGCCTTTTTTTATCCTGGCAATCAAGGGTATCATTGAATTCTGCTCGAAAATAGCACTGAGGTGTCACACCATAATAAACAGTATGAAATGCACATTAGATACTCTGCACAAGCATCTATTCCTGAAAAATCATGCATGAATGTATATATTTTTAAGATGAGAAATTTCTATTACGAGAAGGCAAGAAAGTAAAATAAGATTTAAAAATGATAATAGAAAAAAGAAAAAGAGCAGTTCAATTTTCACAATACAACTAAATGGTATATGCACAAGCCTAAACCTGTCCTGAGAAATGAGACGCAAACAATTCTGTGATTTCGAGGTACAGACTGAACCGGCCAGGAGACCAGACCAAGTATAGATTGACAAGAAGAGAACCTGTTATCCCGTGGTTTTTTCGTCCCGGCCGACCAGCAAGTGAAAATAAAAGAAAGCAAGAGAGTAAAATAAGATTTAAAAATGATTTTTTTAGTTAAAAAAAAAGAAAGAATAAGATTGGGAATAAAAACAACATAAGTACTTCAAGCGTCACATTCAAGATATATCTCATCAGAAAACATGGACATGGCCAAGAAAAGGAAACCTTAAGAGAAAAAACGAATCGCTTATAACCCCAGCACAAGACAATGCCACAAGAACAAAATGTATAAAGGCAAAAACAGAGAAGACGCATCAGAATAGCAAGTGTAGAATGTGTGGAGAAAAAGACGAAACGGTTAATCATATATTAAGCGAATGCACCAAACTAGCAAAAAGATTACAAAACTAGGCACGACTCGATGGGATAGGTAATCTAGTGGGAATTGTGCAAGAAATTTAATCTTCATACATCTAAATGGTATATGCACAAGCCTAAACCTGTCCAGGAGAATGAGACGCAAATAATTCTCTGTGATTTCGAGGTACAGACTGATCACCTAATCCCGGCCAGGAGACCAGACCAAGTATAGATTGACAAGAAGAGAACCTGTTATCCCGTGCATTTTTTCGTCCCGGCCGACCACCAAGTGAAAATAAAAGAAAGCAAGAAGCTAAAATAATTTTTTTTTAAAGAACAGAACTGGGAATAAAAACTACAACATGAGTACTTCAAGCGTCAAACTTCAGAGATATCTCATCAGAAAATATGGACATAGCTAAGAAAAGCAAACCTCAAGAGAAAAACTGAATCGCTTATAACTGTAGCACAAGACAATGCCATAAGAACAAAATGTATAAAGGCAAAACAAATAAGACACAGCAGAATAGCAAATGTAGAATGTGTGGAGAGAAAAAATAAACGGTTAATCATATATTAAGCGAATGCACCAAACTAGCACAACGATTACAAGACTAGACACGACTCGATGGGAAAGGTAATCCAGTGGGAATTGTGTAAGAAATTCAATTTTCACCATACATCTAAATGGTATATGCACAAGCCTAAACCTGTACTGGAAATGAGACGCATAAAATTCTCTGGGACTTCGAGGTACAGACGGATCAGCTAATCCCGGCCAGGAGACAGGAACTAGTATTGATTGACAAGAAGAGAACCTGTTATCCAGTGGATTTTTCCATCCCGGCCGACCACCAAGTGAAAATAAAAGAAAGCAAGAAGGTAAAATAATGATTTAAAAAAAGAACAGAACTGGGAATAAAACCAAAACATGAGTACTTCAAGCGTCAAACTTCAGAGATATCTCATCAGAAAACATGGACATGGCTAAAATAGGAATCCTCAAGAAAGAAACCGAATCGCTTATAACCATAGCACAAGACAATGCCATAAGAACCAAATGTATAAAGGCAAAAACAGATAAGATGCAGCAGAATAGCAAATGTAGAATGTGTGGAGAAAAAGACGAAACGGTTAATCCTATATTAAGCGAATGCACCAAACTAGCACAAAGATTTCAAGACTAGGCACGACTCGGAAAGGTAATCCAGTGGGAATTGTGTAAGAAATTCAATTTTCACCATACATCTAAATGGTATATGCACAAGCCTAAACCTGTACTGGAAATGAGACGCATAAAATTCTCTGGGACTTCGAGGTACAGACGGATCAGCTAATCCCGGCCAGGAGACAGGACCTAGTATTGATTGACAAGAAGAGAACCTGTTATCCAGTGGATCTTTCCATCCCAGCAGACCACCAAGTGAAAATAAAAGAAAGCAAGAAGGTAAAATAATGATTTAAAAAAAGAACAGAACTGGGAATAAAAACTACAACATGAGTACTTCAAGCGTCAAACTTCAGAGATATCTCATCAGAAAACATGGACATGGCTAAAAAAGGAATCCTCAAGAAAGAAACCGAATCGCTTATAAAACCGTAGCACAAGACAATGCCATTAGAACCAAATGTATAAAGGCAAAAACAGATAAGATGCAGCAGAATAGCAAATGTAGAATGTGTGGAGAAAAAGACGAAACGGTTAATCCTATATTAAGCATATGCATCAAACTAGCACAAAGAGAGAACAAGACTAGGCATGACTCTATGGGAAAGGTAATCCACTGGGAATTGTTCAAGAAATTCAATTTTCACCATACAACTAAATGATATATGCTCAAGAATAAACCTGTCCTGGAAATGAGACGCACACAATTCTCTGGGACTTCGAGGTACAGACGGATCACCTAATCCGGGCCAGGAGACCGGACCTAGTATTGATTGGCAAGAAGAAGTGAACCTGTTATCCCGACACTATTAACTTGTAAAGATCCAGGGCCGAAGCCACTGGACGCCGGGGGGGGGGCGGCTTATTTACATAAAAATACTATGCAATTGTATTTATATATAAAACAAAATACTGGTTTACAGTGTGAACGGTAAGGCTAATTTGCATATTATTATACAAAATTGATTTTAATAAATGTGTACTTAGCTTTATCGATTTCTATTTGTTTGGTTTTATCTTAATGAATATGAGCAATAGAATATCTTCAATGAATATTTTTTAAAAATCCATTAACAAGAAGAAATAA
Source organism: Doryteuthis pealeii (assembly GCA_023376005.1). Lineage (NCBI taxonomy): Eukaryota > Metazoa > Mollusca > Cephalopoda > Myopsida > Loliginidae > Doryteuthis > Doryteuthis pealeii. The sequence goes on from CM042167.1 coordinate 82,706,570, forward strand.
CTATAATTTTATTCTTTACTTCCTAATTTAATTATTTAGTTAAATTAGGAAGTAAAGAATAACATTACAGTTATTTCTTAATAAATTAATCAATGAAAGACGAAAGTAATGGAAGAGAAAGTTTCAGTTTGATATTGCCAGCCTATTGATTGAAGGGGGCCTCTCTAAGCGCACGTCTAGCCCAATTAAGCTCCAAAGTGGAATGTTGCATGTCATGAACTGCTCAGCCACATAGCTTCCGTCCTTAAGCATCACGGATAGCCACCCACGGCCAACAAGTGGCGCCATCTGGGAGAGTCTTACCCTTATGAGAGAGATGCAGTCGGTGTATTCTAAAGCCTCAGGAGGCAGGAAAAAGGGGTTGACTCTCTCGCTGTCCGGCTGATACCGACAATAAAGCAAAGTAAGTATCAGCTAACAACCGAGGGAGTCTATCCCCTTTTCACAAGCGCTTGACCAAGGAGATTGTTTTTGCGTCTGAGGTGGAGCACCACATGTACTATCAACTCCTCATTTTACCGAACAGATCCCTGTGCTACTCATACGCTGAGTTGGCGAGGGCCGGTATCGAACCAGGAATCTTGTAATTCCTAGACCAGAGTTCTAACGACTAAGCTAAACCAAGGCCCTTCTAATTTTCCTTTTAAATTCTTCTAAAATGTTTTAAATCCTCAGTTATTCATATTTTCTTTTTTCGACGAACGGGCGACTTCATACCATCTAAAAGGTTTTTATTTTATTTATTTTTTTTTTACATATTATCTATTGTAAATTCTAGTTGTTCTAAAATATGACTGCTTCACCGTATACGTAGGTACGGTTGGATCGATATCGTGTTAGCCATTGGCTGACACATGTTAACCTTGTTGGGAAATCGATAAAAACCGCTAAAATGAAAGAAAAACATATGTTCTTCCAAACGCTGCTAGTGTAATATTAACGGTCAACAATAGCACTTTGGTTTATGGTGAATTGTCATACATTTAATGTCGATATCTATATTTTGTTCGTGTGTCTATTTTCTTACGTTTTGTTCCGCAATGTACAATGAAAAATACTCTAGTGCCAGACAATATATTACTTGGCCAAATAAATGCTATATATATAATTTAGATAAATGCGAAAAAGTTGGACTTATGAAAATAGAGATATTTGTTTTGTGAACGTGTGAGTAAATACAGACTGGTCCACAGACAAATCGACCTACGCTCCACACATAAATATATAAGTATATACTAAAATACAAAAAAATAAAATAAAATGATTACATCTCAGATATATATTAACAGTCCCGATGTCACCAAACAGATACGAACGAATATTAACATCTGAATTCGGACTTCCTGTTGAGGAAAAAGCGACCATTTAGTTTGTTGCATAATTCATAGATGATCAATGAATTATGTAGGGACCATAGTTGGAATATATTTGAATCAAGATTTCGTTAGAGTCAAAATAGCACCTCGTAGTGCCGAAAGTACTCGGGATACGAACTTCGGCGTAAATAAAATTGTTAAACAGGAGACGTGCCTTTTGTTTAATTCTACATGTATAAATGAAAGAATTCTTTTCAAATACACACACATATATATATACTCGTATATACATATTCACCTGCTTACTTGCTATTCATCTATTCATTTGTTTTGTATAAATTTGATTATATATATATATATATATATATATATATATATACAAAATTAAGTGTGGAATTTCCATAACCATTAGGGTTATGATTGTTTAATGATGACCCCGATTTAATCACTCCAGATGCACTTGATTACAGGCGTGAGACAATTTAGTTTTAGATGCGACTATTGCCAGTCGAAAGCGAACGTTATTGTCGGCTCTCGAGATATTGCTTCTCGAACCGCTACGTGAGTTGATTAACTTGCATGACTAAAGAGTTGGCCCAGAAGAAGCCGTTAGTTAGAAACAGCAACAAGAAGACGACAAGATGACAACCATAGCAAGAACATAGCCGAAGCAGAAAAGCCGAAATGAAGAACAAGTAAGTCTCAACTCTGTCTCAGTCTCCCCCTCCCCTCTCTCCCTCTCCCCCCTCTCTCTCTCTCTCTCTCTCTCTCTCTCTCTCTCCACGAGTCTCCTCTCTCGATTATATACCCGATGATGGAGTATATGACCTTATATAACAATAGTGATTTTAAGCTAAGCTCTTAGAAATAATCCTATTAAATCTAATGAAATCATTTTAATAATTCCAACTGTAGGATTTAATGGAAATAAACCCACCACTTTCTAAAATTGCAGTGTTACATTAAAAATAAAATCCCGCCCTCTCGCTGGAACCAAGTAAATGTCAATTGGAATGGACGTACTTGTTGGCCGTGACGGGCAACAAGTGATGCTTAAGGATGGAATCCTTGTGACAAAGTGGTCCAAGACATGCAAAATCCCACTTTGACCCTTACTAGACTGGTGGTTGGAGAGCCCCTCTGATCACTCGGCAAGTCCACCCTTTTTATCATATATATATATATTTAGCAACCCCTCCACACGAGCACGATGCGACACAAGGTCAATTTCTTAAACGCGGTACAGCAACAAAAAGACGACAAGATGACGACCATAGCAAGTACATAGCTAAAGCAGTAAAGCCGAAATTAAGAAAAAGTAAGTCTCAACTCTGTCTCTGTCTCTCTGTCTCTGTCTCTCACCGAATCTCCTCTCTCGATTATATACCCAACGATATTCAACGATGGGGTATATAAGACATTAGTAAAATCACAACGGTCAACAAAAATATGTCACTAACAATAAAATATAATTACAGTAACATAACGATATACTTACAGTACGTTTTTGGAGGCCCACTTAACGTTACGGTTATCATGTTAAAATAGTACCAGGTTTATAAATCCCTCTAGTGTAGTGGCTAACGAGCTGGACTGCAACATCGTAGTAAGCAAGTTCGAACTCTAGTCGTGCTATTATGTTCACTTTTGGACTAATACCCTTGGGAAAACCAACAAGGTCTTGTTCATTGATTTAAACAAGAAATGACCAGCGCAAACTGGATGAACATAAAGAAACAGCTCCACAAGATCAACCCGAGAAGTCAGCCCTGAACAAAATGGCAGCAGTGTTAACAAGTGAGTACCCTCACGATCTTATCTCATTACTAATACTCTCTCTCTCTCTCTCTCTCTCTCTCTCTCTCTCTCTCTCTCTCTCTCTCTCTCTCTCTCTCTCCCATTATACACCTGAGATCTGCATAACGGGTTGAACTTGCACAAAGGTGTCAAAACCCCTACCCTAACCCCTAGCCCCTAAGCCTAAGCCTAACCCCTAAGCCTAACCCTAGACCCCCAAGTTAAAATAAACAGTTTTATTACAAAATATGAGGGTTCTGTTTTTTTCTGGGTCACCAGTATACAGGATGACACAGCAAAAACAGAACCCAAATTATTTATTAATTTTCCCATTAAACTAACCCTAAACCCCAACCGTAACCCTAACCCTATATATATGTTTGTGTGTGTTGTTTATATATATACATTATGTATATATGTATATATATATATATATTATATATACTAGCAAATATATATGCACCCTCCGGGTGCAAGTATTTAAGTTTTAATGAAATAAAATATTATGTTAACTTAGAAAGGGTAATGGAACTAAATAAGATGCCGATAAAAAGATTTGAAACAGAGGGGAAACAACTAAAACTTGCTTTTTCTTCCCTCCCGTCTTTCATTGCTAAATTTTCATAATTTAAATATTTAGTTAAATTAGGAAGTAAAGAATAGAATTACTGTTAATATTGTTAATGGATTTATTGGAGAGATTTTTGCTCATATACATTAAGATAAAACCAAACAATAAGAAATCAATAATACTGAGCACATATTTATTAAAATCAAATTTTCAATATCAATATGCAAATTAGCCTTCCCCTTCACACTGCAAACCACTATATTTTGTATATACAAATACAATCGCATGTTAATAAAATGTAGATATGGTCAACAGTATTAATAATGTAAAACTATTTTATTAATAATTGAGGTTTGAATAAAAATAAAACCATGGAGAATGTGATGTAAATAACTATGTGAATTGTGACACGATTAGTAATATAGTTTCGGTTACAGACAGAAAAACACACAATCTCCATTATAATAAGATACATATATGTTTGTGTTTGTTGTGTGTGTATTTGTGTGTGTGTGTGTTTGTTGTGTATATATATATATATATATATATATATATGTATATATATATATATATATATATATATATATATATATTTTTTTTAACAAAAACACCTTAAAAATCAGCTACAGTTGCACAAGGAATATAGCCCAAATCATGAAAAGCCATAATAAAAAGTTGGAAAACCAACAAAACACCACGCGAAGTAACAACCAATGCAATTGTAGGGACAAGAGTTCGTGCCCTCTACAAGGAAACTGTCTCCAGAAAAATGTGGTGTACAGAGCTACTGTGAAAACAGACACCTCCATCAAACAATACATAGGAGCAACGGAAGGAACCATGAAACAAAGAATTTACAACCATAGACTTTCATTTTCGAACAGAAAATATTCTACACAAACAACACTATCCACACATATATGGACCTTGAAAGATATGGACATTTCGCCAGATGTGAGCTGGGAGATTCTGAAAGTTGCACCCGCTTACAGCAAAACATCTAAAAGATGCCTTCTTTGTCTCCAAGAAAAACTTTATATTATTACTCATCCATCACAACAGACCCTACT
>CM042167.1:82716323-82733823 GCA_023376005.1 Doryteuthis pealeii
CCCCCACTCTGTTACATATCTTTTTATCTGCCTTCTTATTAGACTTTCTAATTTAATACGATATTTCATTACATTAAAACTTAAATACTTGCACCCGGAGGGTGCATATATTTGCTAGTATAAATAAAGAAAAACAATAAGTTTTGTTTTCCGTTTCTCTTTATTTTTTAACGTCCTTAACTCGCTATGTTGTATGAAAAACACTGAACTATAAATATAATTGAATCTGGTTTAGACAATCAAAAAAGGTGATTACACCATTTTTGTAATGTTTCTTGAGACCCATACAATCTCTTTTGTTTAGATCTATGAGGTACACGTTACCATACGTAAAGAGAGGAAATTTTAAATTACTCACATGACAGATTTCCCTGCCGGTCTATAGAATACAGGACAAAGGACTGAAGAGGATTGTCTCTCGCTTAAAAGCTTTTTCAATTTAATTTTATTGCTTTCTCTTGGTGGCAACACTCTTCCATTCTCAATGATTACATTCTGAAAGGTGTTGAATTAACAGATAATTGAAGAACTTCCACGTCCTTTTAGAAGATCCGCCTTCAAAAGTTGACGTTCTTTAAAGTTGGACTCTATATCACACTGCTAATGGCGATGTATACGGCTAGTTATATCCGTGTATAAGAGTTGTTAGGCAATGCATAAGACTGGATAGACAATGTATGAAATTGATTATAGTGGTATATGAGTGAAGTTAGGCAATGTATAAGACTGGTTAGCCAATATACAAGATTTGTTATATAAATGAATAGGAGTTAGGCAATATATAAGACTGGATAGACAACGTACAAATTGGTTATATCAGTGAATAAGAATTATTAGGCAATGTATTAGACTGGATAGACAATACACAAGATTGGTTATATCCGTGTATAAGAATTGTTAGGCAATGTATAAGACAGGATAGACAACGTACAATATTGGTTATATCAGTGTATAAGAATTGTTAGGCAATGAATAAGACTGGATAGACAACGTACAAGATTGGTTATATCAGTGTATAAGAATTGTTAGGCAATGTATAAGACTGGATAGACAACGTACAAGATTGGTTATATCAGTGTATAAGAATTGTTAGGCAATGTATAAGACTGGATAGACAACGTACAAGATTGGTTATATCAGTGAATAAGAATTGTTAGGCAATGTATTAGACTGGATAGACAATACACAAGATTGGTTATATCAGTGTATAAGAATTGTTAGGCAATGGATAAGACTAGATAGACAACATACAAGATTGGTTATATCAGTGTATAAGAATTGTTAGGCAATGTATAAGACTAGATAGACAATGTACACGATTGGTTATATCAATGTATAAGAATTGTTAGGCAATGTACACGATTGGTTATATCAATGTATAAGAATTGTTAGGCAATGTACAAGATTGGTTATATCAGTGTATAAGAATTGTTAGGCAATGGATAAGACTGGATAAACAACGTACAAGATTAGTTAAATCAGTGTATAAGAATTGTTAGGCAATGTATAAGACTGGATAGACAACGTACAAGATTGGTTATATCAGTGTATAAGAATTGTTAGACAATGTACAAGATTGGTTATATCAGTGTATAAGAATTGTTAGGCAATGTATAAGACTAGATAGACAATGTACAAGATTGGTTATATCAGTGTATAAGAATTGTTAGGCAATGTATAAGACTGGATAGAGAACGTACAAGATTGGTTATATCAATGTATAAGAATTGTTAGACAATGTACAAGATTGGTTATATCAATGTATAAGAATTGTTAGACAATGTACAAGATTGGTTATATCAGTGTATAAGAATTGTTAGGCAATGTATAAGACTAGATAGACAACGTACAAGATTGGTTATATGAGTGTATAAGAATTGTTAGACAATGTACAATATTGGTTATATCAGTGTATAAGAATTGTTAGGCAATGTATAAGACTAGATAGACAACGTACAAGATTGGTTATATTAATGTATAAGAATTTTTAGACAATGTACAAGATTGGTTATATCAGTGTATAAGAATTGTTAGGCAATGTATAAGACTAGATAAAGTACAAGATTGGTTATATCAATGTATAAGAATTGCTAGACAATGTACAAGATTGGTTATATTAGTGTATAAGAATTGTTAGGCAATGTATAAGACTGGATAGACAGCGTACAAGATTGGTTATATTAATGTATAAGAATTGTTAGACAATGTACAAGATTGGTTATATGTATAAGAATTGTTAGGCAATGTATAAGACTAGATAACAGTACAAGATTGGTTATATCAATGTATAGAATTGTAGACAATGTACAAGATATATCAGTGTATAAGAATTGTTAGGCAATGTATAAGACTGGATAGACAACGTACAAGATTGGTTATATCAATGTATAAGAATTGTTAGACAACGTACAAGATTGGTTATACCAGTGTATAAGACTGAATAGACAATGTATAAGATTGGTTATAGTCGTATATGAGAGAGTGTAGGCAATGTATACGACTGGATTTATCAATGTATAATACTGATTAGACACTATAGAAGATCGGTTATATCAGTGAATATATATATATTATATATATATATATATATATATATATATATATTATATATATATTGCAAATATGCATGCATTTCACTATCAGTACCAAACAATTGTTTCATTGCTGATATGCAAAATTGATCTTTTACCATCCAAACACACATGCACACACGTATATATATATATATAATATATATATATATATATATATATATATATATATATTATGTGTCTATGTCTCTCGCTTGTCTAATTCTTACTAATCATGTCAAAAGAAAGTTATAATGTAATTCTACGATTAGAAAAATGGAATCCTTCCTAAATATGAACTGTTCTAACCATTCCATCATTTTTACCGATTTTCTTCCGATAATCGCTACTTTCATGTTAAAACCATTTTACCTTTGATGTTAATCACTTATTTCATACAGACTTTCTCCTCCACGCATTTACGTATCGTCTATTTTGTTACGTTTAAAAGACTTTTCATTTCACGTAACTCTTCCTCTGTTCAACTAATTGAAAACTCTTTCAACGCTAAATACGCAATGCAATTGCACACTCCATAATTGATAATTGAACCGGTAGATGTTAAAGATTCCGCCGTTGTACAAAAAAAAATAATGGGAAATATTTTGAAGATGTTCAACCGATATGCTGATTAAATATACACTGTTACGAGTTACGAGCTGTCAGTCGGTCGACTTGTTTTTGTTTTGTGGTGAAAGCTAAAATTTGAGATACGAGCCAGCTTCAGATACTCTTATGTAAATAAGTTCATTAATTTTCTTTTAAATTTATTATGCCAAAGAAAAATATTATATATCTTATTATAATGGAGATTGTGTGTTTTTCTGTCTGTAACCGAAACTATATTCCTACTCAAGTCACAATTCTCTTAGTTATTGACATCATATTCTCCATGATTTTATTTTATCTAAACCTCAATTATTAATAAAATTGATTTACATTATTAATACTGTTGACCATACCAACATACTAAGAACATTCAATTATATTTATATATACAACAAAATAGCTCTTTACAATGTGAACGGGAAGGCTAATTTGCATATTAATATTAAAAAATAGAATTTAATAAATATGTGCTTAGTATTATTGATTTCTAACTGTTTGGTTTTATTTTAATGAATATAAGCAAAAATCTTTTGAATGAATCTTAAATGAAATCCATTAACAAGAAAAAATAACTGTCATTTTATTCTTCACTTCCTCTTTTAACTAAATACTTAAATTCGAAAAAATAACAATGAAAGACGAGAGTGATGGAAGAGTAAGTTTCAGTTGTTCCATTTTTTATTATACTCCCTCTGTTTCAAATCTTTTGATTATATCCCCCTCTGTTTCAAATCTTTTTATCTGTATTCTTATTTAGTTTCATTAGCCTTTCTAATTTAATACAATATTTTATTACATTAAAACTTAAATACTTGCACCCGGAGGGTGCATATATTTGCTAGTAAATAAAATAAACATTACACAAAACAACACATAATACATAACATTCTATTTTATTATGTTTTTATTTAATACAGTGCTATTTTTCTTATTACAATAACGTAACAAGAAAATGCAGGGTGCTTAAAGATTTCACTGTTGTAAAAATAATGGGATATATTTCAAATGTTTGAACATATATTTTGATTATATATATATATAAATATAAGGTGTGTCAAAAAGTATTGAGATCTTTTGTATTTTTTGACGCACCTTGTATTCTGAAAAGAATTAAGGTTCCATTCATTCTTCATTTCTATCTTGGTAAATACAGCTTTAAACTTGGTACTTTTTGACACACCTTGTAATCTGGAGAAAATTAATGAATGGATGGTTATTTTTTCAGAATACAAGGTGTGTCAAAAAGTACAAAAATCTTTATACTTTCTTGACACACCTTATACATATATGTGTGTGTGTGTGTCTGTGTGCCTGAAAACCTAATTTGTGTCAAACACTATCTACTTAGGTTTCAACTAAAGGATCTCCAGGTTAACAATAGTATTATTCTGAAGATCCTTTAGGGGAAACCTAGTTAACTAGTGTATAACTCAATTTAGGTTTTATATGTTTTCTCTACTTAGTGACCACTTTTTGCATATTAGCTTCAGATGCTTTTCTTTTTTTACCATTATTTTTGTACAATTTGATTCTTAAAAGCAATGTGGATGATTAAGCTTTTTCTTTTTTGAATTTTTTCCACTGGATTCTATTTTTTTTTCAAATTGTATTACCCGTTTTTATTTCGCCGTTCGAGACATAAAAATAAAATTATCTTCATATATTTACTTTTCAAATTCTAATTCCCATGCTGACTAGTATATATAAAATGTAGCTACCTAATATATATATATATATATATTTATATAAGTATATGTTTTCATTCCACCTTTTCTTACACATATATTTATATACATATATTTCTCCTGAAGAAAGTGTATCTTGAACACTGTAACCGTAGTAGAAAAAAACTAGTAATGAGCGTATATTAAGAGATTAACTTTTCGGTAAGTTTTTTCCTTCAATCTCCTATTTTATACAATTACCGAGTAAGTCTCTGCGTGGATTTTACGTATACACCCAGAAGATTTGCTTTACTGCGAGAAACTTAAGTCATTTTTTTTTTAGATTTCAATCGTCAATTTAACTCTTTACATTGAGCACTTTTTAATCGGTTCTAGGAAAAAATCCAGAAGTAAATAAGATTTGTTACTTATTTCCTTGACGGATTTAATGGTAACTGCGATATATATATATATATATATATATATATATATATATATATATATATATATATTATATATATATATATAAGAGAGATTTATCCAAAACTTGGTGGTAAGGGTTGATTCTATATGTGATTTCTAAGATACACTGTATTAATATTGATGATCCAGTATGTATAAATACAGTGAATCTTTAAATCACTGAAGAGAGCTCAATGTATAATAAAGTGAATTGAGACCCATCTGATGAGACGGAATTTGGGGGAGCTGTATTAAATCAACTTAGATTTATATAGGCCCCAATTCTGGTCGAAATAAATTTATTATGGACTTACGGTGTTGAGTTCTTCCTTCCTTTATTGATATATATATATATATATATATATATATATATATATATATATATATAAAGTTTTTTGTAGGTACAGAACTTTATTAAGCAGCGAAAAAGCGTATACATTGTAAAATATTGAATTTCTAAAAAAGAAATGTTTGGGAACCCTTATGTTTTAATTGTATTTTATAACTTTTTTTCGGTCAATCTCTTTAGAGAAATTCACTTGACAAATGTTAAAATGACCTACAAATTGGATAATAAGCAAACGATATATATATATATATATATATATATATATATATATATATATATATATATATATATATATATATATATATATATGAGGTTAAGTAAACAAACAAATGTGTTTGTTTTTATATTGCTTTGAGCCGACACTTTTTGGAGGATATGTGCTTAATTGAAGTCATACCAAATTTTGAAAATTAATTAGTTAATAATTAATGAATTTTAGGTGGGCATATATGTTCAAATGTAAGGCTAAACAAATAGAGAAAATCTCAATCCCTGAATTTACATTTCAACCTATTAGGTCTCATAAACTTGCTGATGAGACCTAATTGGTCGAAATGTACATTCAGGGATTGTGATTTTCTCGATTTGTTTAGCCTTACATTTGAACATATATGCCCGCCTAAAATTCATTAATTATTAACTAATTAATTTTCAAAATTTGGTATGACTTCAATTAAGCACATATCCTCAATATATATATATATCCAAATGCCCAGTGTATATTCGTCTACCTTGGGTTGGACCGGCTAGTCAGACTTTAGCTGACTTACTTTCTCGGTGCCGTTAGTCAATATTACCAGGGCCGCTTTTTCCAAATTGGGCGTGATATTGGGTACGATCCAAAGATTGCTAGAATTAACCAGCAATACCCGAAGTAATACGCGAACACAAACCCATAACATCCGGTTATATCTTAGAGCGGCGATTCGATTTAAACATCTAATAACATGAGCGCTTGCCGGTTAGTAAATTCTCTATTTTGCACAATTTTTTTTTTTAAGGCCGTAAATTTTTTTCGTCCTTTGTGCACCCTACATTTATCATAGAATATTATTAAAAGTATTATTTAACCATTTAAACCATTAACATTATATAATATATATAATATATATATATATATATATATATATATATATATATATATATATATATATATATTGGATAATACTTTGGAGTTCACAGAAGAGCTCAATGTTTGATAATTATATCATTTCATACAGAACAATATGTATTTACATTTACATATAAGTGACTGGTTCTTAAACCTCTCACTTTATATATATATATATATATATATATATATATATATATATATATATTATATATATACTGTTGATTTTGAAAATGCATTTTCTTTGCTCCATAAATATAGATAAGTATAAGCCTTTCGTAGAAACTCCGTCAGCTTGAATCATTTGTTTTGTTTTTCCTGATTTCCTTGTTTTGTTTCTCATTCATCATATTCTTATCTTTTCGTAAACCTTATACAACCGTTCGGTGTTTTACAGTCACAGCCTTTCTATTTATTATCAAAAGTGAATGCATCAAAGTAAAATAAAAAATATAAAAAAGAGATTTCTTTCCAAACAATCATTACCCCCACCTCGCCACCTCGCTTCCCGCCAATTTCGAAACAAAGTATCAATCATATTGCCAATATGTCTCTCCCAACTAAATCTATTTAAGTCACATATCTACCTTTCTACGTATTTTGTGCCGTTGTGATTTATAACAGAAACAAGTGTTGGAGAAATCGCTCGTATATTACACGCGGGAGACTTTGAGATTCTTGGTCGTTTTCTAAGTCTTCGAGATCATAGATCATTCTCTTCACAATTTCCTTTCATACTACTTACTGGACAAAATCTTCTTCCTATCAATCTGGCTGGAAACAATTGCTTTTTTATGGTTCTTCTATCATCTCTCTCTCTCTCTCTCTCTCTCTCTCTCTCTCTCTCTCTCTCCTCCCTCTCTCTCTCTCTATATATCCCCTCTCTCTCTATATATATCCCCCTCTCTCTCTCTCTTATATATATACCCCCTCTCTCTCTCTCCTATCCCTCTCTCTCTCTATCTCTCTCTCTATCCCTCTCTCTTTCTCTCTCTCTATATTTATATCCCCCTCCTCTCTATTTTCCCTCTCTCTTTCTCTCTCTATATAATTCCCCCCTCTCGTCTCTATCCCCTCTCTCTTTTCTCTCTCTATATATATCCCCCTCTCTCTCTATTCCCTCTCTCTTTCTCTCTCTATATATATCCCCCCCTCTCTCTCTCTCCCTATCCCTCTCTCTTTCTCTATAATATATATTCCCCCTCTCTCTCTATATATATATATATCCCCCTCTCTCTCTCTATATTAATATATATATAATATATCCCCCTCTTCTCTCTCTCTCTCTCTCTCTCTCTAATATATATATATATATATATATATATATATATATATATATAAGAGAGTTGTAATAATGTTGCTTGAAGCATTGTGTATATATAGTCTAGACTGCTTCAGTTCCAGTGATCTTTTGAAAAAGCGATTTTATCTCGAAAATTCAAGAATTAAATACAGGTAAACACAAACACCATTGTACCGTATTATTTTTTTTCTTTAAACCTGCATTGTGATAGCCTTCTAAATCAACTCCTAACCAAATATTATATATTATATCTATTATATTATATATTTATGTATGTTATGTTTTTGTGAACGTTGTTTTTGGTCTTTTGAAGCATTGGAAAAAGAACAAAAACAAGAAAAAACAGAAGAAAATTCAGAATTATTTAATATTTACCCGTTGCTCTGTTCCTGGTTTAATCTATTCCGATATTTCGGGTGAATCTTTCACCCTTTATCAGGTATATATATATATATACGGTCTGGAGAAAAAGATGAAATGTTGTATATGAGGGCAAAAAATTTGATTAATGAACGGATGTGGCGTTTTTAGCGGTTAATTTTCCTTATTGTGTGGCGTAACTCATCCGAAATACGATCATATATATATATATATATAATATATATATATATATATATATTATATATATATATATATATATATATATATATATTAATGTGTATGGTTGGCACTAGTATACTAGAAAAAGTAATAGTAATCCACGTACGTGTTATTAGAAGAGTGCTTCAATATCTTGTGATAGAGCGTTGATAGTTCAATGAGAAATCAAAACAAATAAAAGTTTTTGCTTTTATATTTATTTAATTACGGGAACGGTATACAACCAGCGGTTTCTTGCTGAAAGCATTCTACGGGTAAGACGAAACGGTTCCTTTGAAAATGACAGAAATTGTGTAAAATTTACTTACCCGATGAATGCTTTCAGCAAGAAACCGCTGGTTGTAATACTGTTCCCGTAATTAAATAAATAAAAGCAAAAAACTTTTATTTGTTTGGATTTCTCATTGAACTAATATTATATATTATTATATATATATATATAAATCGCTCACATACACACACGGACACACATAGAGGCACAATGAAAGGCGATTATCTACTCACATTTTCATACTCCGCTCTCCTCCCTCCCCCTCCCTCTCTCTCCTCTCTCTCTCTCTTCTCCCCCCCTCTTTCTCTATCTTCTTGACAACCACAATGTAAGGGAATGTTCTAGTGCATCTTCAAAACTTGTTTATCTCAGCGTTCATAATTATCAAACAATTCTAAGAGCGCGAATTCTTCATTCAAACTTTTTAAACAGACTGATCAGCAAAAAGACTCTCCTTATCATCTGTGATAAATTTTATTATTCTTTGAATCAAAAAAGCTTGAAGAAGATCTAAAACAGATTGAAACATATGCAGTGTTGGCTGAATAAATATCACTCATTTTATTTGAACCTGTGTTTTTTCATATTTTCACATATTACATACCGTCAGATTCAATTCCATTTTTTTCTTTACACACACAATAACACACACACACACACAACACACATCATATAATATATATATATATATATGTGTGTGTGTGTGTGTGTGTGTGTGTGTGCGTGGCGTGTTAGTTGAAAAGGGAAATAATATCTTAAGATACAAAGAATATGCTTAAGATTTTATGTATTTTCTATTATTATTTCAATTTATATTTGGATAATAATAAATAGATACACGTGTAACTGAGCACTCCTGGTCGAAACCGTATTAGCAAACTATTTATCCATTCAACATTTCTTTCCTTTATTTATTTTTTCCTTTCAAACACACACACCACATATATATATATTATATATATATATATATATATATTATATATATTTTTGTGTGTGTGTGTATATGTGTGTGTGTGTGTGTGGTTGGTGTGTGTGTTAGGCAGCATTTGTTCTTTCAAACACATTTCGTCGAACTCTGCACCATTTTGTTCTGCGAATTTTCTTCATTGTCCTTTAAAGTTACCAAATAGATGTACAATATCAAGGCTGAAATTGGCTGATTTATTTGGCATAATCTTTGGCACCAAAACTCCATCTTCAGGCGAATATATATATATTAATATATATATTATATATATATATATTATATATATTAAAAAAGAAGAAGAGGTCCGCAAAATGTATCGTTCTCAGAAAAAATGTTTATTTCTTTTTATTTCACATACGCAACAAGTGTTTCAGATATTCTGGTACTTCTTAAGGCTTGATCAATACAATATATTGATATACATATATAATATATAGGTTATGCGTGTTCTTCTGTAATTTTCTGTTAACAGAAAAATTACAGAAACACGCAAACCTATGTATATATATATGTGTGATATGTGTATATATATATTATGTATAACAATATATGTATGATCAAAGCCTGAAGAAGATACAAGAATATCTGAAATATACTGTTGCGTATGTGAAATAAAAAGAATAAAACATTTTTTCTGAGAAGATATAATTTTTGCGGACCTTTCTCTTCTTTTTTTTTAATAAATATTACATTTTCTCCCGTTGGAACCAGAACAACATTTTATATATTATAATATATATATTATATATATATTATATATATAAAGTTTCTGTAGCTACAAGAATTTATTAAAGAGCTATAAAGCGTATACATTGTAAAATATTGAATTTCTGAAAAAGAAAAGCTACGAACCCTTATGTCTTAATTTTTAATTTAATTTTTTTTTTCGGTCAATCTCTTCAGAGAATCACTTGACAAATGTTGAAATACGTACAAATTGAATAATAACCGAACGAATACAAGTGGAGGATGAGAGGAATAAAAAAGAAACAAACAAAAAAAAAACCTCACAATCTTCCCCCCTCTCTGCATCACGAACCATGTTAGGGGTTCTATTACTTCTTCCCCCACGCGAAAGTTTAAGTTGAAAGGATGTTTTGTTCAATAATACATAGTTGATGGAAGTCTTTTTTTGGGTGCACAAAAGTAGGCTGGTATTTGGAAATATATAGGGCCTCCAGCACAATAAGTTGAAGTTTCGTTGCTGGAAGTACCGAGGAGATGAAACATTGCTGTGCTATAAGCATCGGCGCAAGTTGGATTATCTAATATAAAGACACGCATGCCGAATGGGGGTTGTTACCAGTTTATGCTGGAAGAGTCAAAATTGCCGGCACGATATTGGAGGGTAAATGTGCTGTTTCCATTCCTACCTCCAGCCTCTGGGTAGTTTACCAATGTAGCAAATGTCGAATTTGCCAAGTAAATTTTGGAAATTATGTGATTTTTATGAAAGTGGTCAAACTTCCCTGAACTTGGGGAGGGAATAAAGCATTGGTTTGAGAATAATGTGCGGGTTAACGGCGGCACGAATATTGGAGGGTATGTGCAGTTTTATCCTTACTACCGAGCCACAATGATCTGCTCCAAATCAAAAATCAACAGTGAATTCACTTCATCAAGACTATCTCTATCCCTGAAAATCTAATTAATTCCACTGTAAGATTCAAAGTGATAATATTTGAAGATAAAACTCCGAAAAGGTGATAGACAAAACATTTTATATACACATAAGAATAAACAGGGTACATAATACAAGGTGTACTGAACATACATACATACGTAATACAAAGTTACAATGTAAAAGGATAAGCATAAAAGCAACAGACATGAGACTAGGAAATAGTCATGCTGTATAAATCACTTACAGTAATGTAAGGGGGAACCAAGCCCCAAAAGAGGGGGTAAGACCAGAGTCAACCCATAGTTTCTCGTAGGTCGAGCAACAGGAAAAGGAAAGAGACGTTCAATCAGCCGCTTAAATATCAAGGCCCCTAGCGAGAACCAGCGAAACTAACGGGCAGACAACTCCCCAGGCGAATACGAAAATAACGCCTAACAACCATTAGATATAATGCGCCCAACTTTCTGCCTCCAAATTCGCTCCAGAAAAATGTGCAGTTTATTCTCAAAACTTCCTTGGCTAAGCAAAGCCTCTATCCTTTGATTGAAAAAATTCAAAAAAAAATCCATCCATCGTTGCCATAAGGCCGTTAACCGCGGCATTATTCTCAAACCGATTCTTTATCCCCCCCCCCAACCTCAAATAATCAACTTAATGAAAGTTCCAATTTTAAATCATCACCCGTAATTTCNAGAGAGAGATCGTCCGGCCGACCACAAGTGAAAATTAAAAGAAAAGCAAGAAAGTAAAATAAGATTTTAAAATGATTTAAAAAAGCTTTTGTTTTTAAAGAAAGAACAAGATTGGGAATAACAACAACAACATAAGTACTTCAAGCGTCACATTCAAGATATATCCCATCAGAAAACATGGACATAGCTAAGAAAAGGAAACCTCAAGAGAAAAACCGAATCGCTTATAACCGTAGCACAAGACAATGCCATAAGAACAAAATGTATAAAGACAAAAACAGATGACGCAGCGGAATAGCAAATGTAGAATGTGTGGAGAAAAAAGATTAAACGGTTAATCATATATTAAGCGAATGCACCAAACTAGCACAAAGATTACCAGACTAGGCACGACTCGATGGGAAAAGTAATCTAGTGGGAATTGTGCAAGAAATTCAATTTTCACCATACAACTAAATGGTAGATGCACAAGCCTAAACCTGTCCAGGAGAATGAGACGCAAAGAATTCTCTGTGATTTCGAGGTACAGACTGATCACCTAATCCCGGCCAGTAGACCAGACCAAGTATAGATTGACAAGAAGAGAACCTGTTATCCCGTGGATTTTTTCGTCCCGGCCGACCACCAAGTGAAAATAAAAGAAAGCAAGAAGCTAAGATAATTTTTTTTTAAAGAACAGAACTGGGAATAAAAACTACAACATGTGTACTTCAAGTGTCAAACTTCAGAGATATCTCATCAGAAAATATGGACATAGCTAAGAAAAGGAAACCTCAAGAGAAAAACCGAATCGCTTATAACTGTAGCACAAGACAATGCCATAAGAACAAAATGTATAAAGGCAAAAACAGATAAGACGCAGCAGAATAGCAAGTGTGGAATGTGTGGAGAAAAAGGCGAAACGTTTAATCATATATTAGGCGAATGTACCAAACTAGCACAAAGATTACAAGACTAGACACGACTCGATGGGAAAGGTAATCTAGTAGGAATTGTGCAAGAAATTCAATTTTCACTAAATGGCATATGCACAAGCCTAAACCTGTACTGGAAATGAGACGCATAAAATTCTCTGGGACTTCGAGGTACAGACGGATCAGCTAATCCCGGCCAGGTGACCGGACCTAGTATTGATTGACAAGAAGAGAACCTGTTATCCAGTGGATTTTTCCATCCCGGCCGACCACCAAATGAAAATAAAAGAAAGCAAGAAGTTAAAATTATTATTTTTTAAACAGAACTGGGAATAAAAACTACAACATGAGTACTTCAAGCGTCAAACTTCAGAGATATCTCATCAGAAAACATGGATATGGCTAAAATAGGAATCCTCAAGAAAGAAACCGAATCGCTTATAACCATAGCACAAGACAATGCCATAAGAACAAAATGTATAAAGGCAAAAACAGATAAGATGCAGCAGAATAGCAAGTGTAGAATGTGTGGAGAAAAAGACGAAACGGTTAATCCTATATTAAGCGTATGCATCAAACTAGCACAAAGAGAGAACAAGACTAGGCAAGACTCTATGGGAAAGGTAATCCACTGGGAATTGTTCAAGAAATTCAATTTTCACCATACAACTAAATGATATATGCTCAAGAATAAACCTGTCCTGGAATTGAGACGCACACAATTCTCTGGGACTTCGAGGTACAGACGGATCACCTAATCCGGGCCAGGAGACCGGACCTAGTATTGATTGGCAAGAAGAAGTGAGTCTGTTATCCCGTGAATTTTGCCGTACCGGCCGACCACCAAGTAAAAATAAAAGAAAGCGAAAATATAAACAAATACTTGAAACTTGCCAGAGAACTAAGTTTTTTTTTTTTTTTTTTTTTTCGGTTTGGTTTGATTTTGTTTTACGGCACATCAACCTCGATGGGTCATTTGATGCCGATAAAGTTTTGAAATAAATCAATTCTTAATGGATAATACAATTTTGTTTATCAACTCGTTTTTCTATTTAACCCATAGATAAGACCCCAACAGGTACTACCACTCCGGGTCAGAGTGGACCAGGGAGCAATGGTGATGAAGGGGTGCTCCACATTCCCCAAACCTCCAAAACTGGAACCTCACCATCAGATAGAGTTTAACGTTATTCACAGAACATGTAGACCCTCAGTTACCACCTTCAACACCCATATGATAAAAAAGGGTTGGGGTTTGCCATACAGGCAATAGGGTTGGGAAAATCATATAGGTGCTAGGGCTTGACGTGACCAGTCGATTGATCGGAGGGGGCTCTCCGACTGCCCGTCTAGCCCAAGATAGGGCCAAAGTGGAGTATTGCAAGTCATGAACTGCTCATCCACCTGGGTTCTATCCTTAAGCATCACGGATCGCCACCCACGGCGCCATTTGAGAGTGACGCCATTTGGGAGAGTCTTACCTTCATGCAGAGATGCAGTCTGTGTATTCTAAAGCCCCAGCCAACAGGGCAGGAAAAAGTGGTTGACTCTCTCGCTGTCCAGCTGATACCGACCATAAAGTAAAGTATCAGCCAAAAACCGAAGGAGTCTATCCCCTTTTCACTAGCGCTTGACCAAGGAGATTGTTTTTGCGTCTGAGGTGGAGCACCACATGTACTATCAACTCCTCATTTTACCGAACAGATCCCTGTGCTACTCATACGCTGAGTTGGCGAGGGCCGGTATCGAACCAGGAATCTTGTGATTCCTAGACCAGAGTCCTAACGACTAAGCTAAACCAAGGCCCTTCTAATTTTCCTTTTAAATTATTCTAAAATGTTTTAAATCCTCAGTTATTCATATTTTCTTTTTTCGACGAACGGGAGACTTTATACCATCTAAAAGGTTTTTTATTTTATTTATTTTTTTTTACATATTATCTATTGTAAATTCTAGTTGTTCTAAAATATGACTGCTTCACCGTATACGTAGGTACGGTTGGATCGATATCGTGTTAGCCATTGGCTGACACATGTTAACCTTGTTGGGAAATCGATAAAAACCGCTAAAATGAAAGAAAAACATATGTTCTTCCAAACGCTGCTAGTGTAATATTAACGGTCAACAATAGCACTTTGGTTTATGGTGAATTGTCATACATTTAATGTCGATATCTATATTTTGTTCGTGTGTCTATTTTCTTACGTTTTGTTCCGCAATGTACAATGAAAAATACTCTAGTGCCAGACAATATATTACTTGGCCAAATAAATGCTATATATATAATTTAGATAAATGCGAAAAAGTTGGACTTATGAAAATAGAGATATTTGTTTTGTGAACGTGTGAGTAAATACAGACTGGTCCACAGACAAATCGACCTACGCTCCACACATAAATATATAAGTATATACTAAAATACAAAAAAACAAAATAAAATGATTACATCTCAGATATATATTAACAGTCCCGATGTCACCAAACAGATACGAACGAATATTAACATCTGAATGCGGACTTCCTGTTGAGGAAAAGCGACCATTTAGTTTGTTGCATAATTCATAGATGATCAATGAATTATGTAGGGACCATAGTTGGAATATATTTGAATCAAGAGTTCGTTAGAGTCAAAATCGAAGGGATTTAAGTGTGGAATTTCCATAACCATTAGGGTTATGATTGTTTAATGATGACCCCGATTTAACCCCTCCAGATGCACTCGATTACAGGCGTGAGACAATTTAGTTTTAGATGCGACTATTGCCAGTCGAAAGCGAACGTTATTGTCGGCTCTCGAGATATTGCTTCTCGAACCGCTACGTGAGTTGATTAACTTGCATGACTAAAGAGTTGGTCCAGAAGAAGCCGTTAGTTAGAAACAGCAACAAGAAGACGACAAGATGAAACCATAGCAAAAACATAGCCGAAGCAGAAAAGCCGAAATGAAGAACAAGTCACAACATTGTATCAGTCTCCCCTCCCCTCTCTCTCCCTCTCTCTCTCTCTCTCCCCTCTCTCTCTCTCTCTCTCTCTCTCTCTTCCCAGGAGTCTCCTCTCTCGATTATATACCCGATGATGGAGTATATGACCTTATATAACAATAGGGATTTTAAGCTAAGCTGTTAGAAATAATCCTATTAAATCTAATGAAATCATTTTAATAATTCCAACTGTAGGATTTAATGGAAATAAACCCACCACTTTCTAAAATTGCTGTGTTACATTAAAAATAAAATCCCGCCCTCTCGCTGGAACCAAGTAAATGTCAATTGGAATGGATGTACTTGTTGGCCGTGGCGGGCAACAAGTGATGCTTAAGGATGGAATCCTTGTGACTAAGTGGTCCAAGACATGCAACATCCCACTTTGACCCTTACTAGACTGGTGGTTGGAGAGCCCTCTGATCAATCAGCATGTCCACCCTTTTTATCATATATATATATATATATATATATATATTATATATATATATATATTTACCAACCCCTCCACACGAACACGATGCGACACAAGGTCAAATTCTTAAACGCGGTACAGCAACAAAAAGACGACAAGATGACGACCATAGCAAGAACATAGCCAAAGCAGTAACGTCGAAATGAAGAACAAGTAAGTCTCAACTCTGTCTCTGTCTGTCTGTCTGTCTGTCTGTCTCTCTCTCTCTCTCTCTCTCAACGAGTCTCTTCTCTCGATTATATACCCAACGATATTCGACGATGGGGTATATAAGACATTGGTAAAATCACAACGGTCAAAAAAAAAGTGTCACTTACAATAAAATATAATTACAGTAGCATAATGATACACTTACAATACGTTTTGGAGGCCCACATAACGTTACGGTTATCATGTTAAAATAGTACCAGGTTTATAAATCCCCCTAGCGTAGTGGCTAACGAGCTGGACTGCAACATCGTAGTAAGCAAGTTCGAACTCTAGTCGTGCTATTATGTTCACTTTTGGACTAATACCCTTGGGAAAACCAACAAGGTCTTGTTCATTGATTTAAACAAGAAATGACCAGCGCAAACTGGATGAACATAAAGAAACAGCTCCACAAGATCAACCCGAGAAGTCAGCCCTGAACAAAATGGCAGCAGTGTTAACAAGTGAGTACCCTCACGATCTTATCTCATTACTAATACTCTCTCTCTCTCTCTCTCTCTCTCTCTCTCTCTCTCTCTCTCTCTCTCTCTCTCTCTCCCGTTATACACCTGAGATCTGCATAACGGGTTGAACTTGCACAAAGGTGTCAAAACCCCAACCCTAACCCCTAGCCCCTAAGCCTAAGCCTAACCCCTAAACCTAACCCTAAACCCCCAAGTTAAAATTAACAGTTTTATTACAAAATATGAGGGTTCTGT
>CM042167.1:82738823-82750256 GCA_023376005.1 Doryteuthis pealeii
GACTATCAGCGGCTACCTGGCGCCTGGGTAGAGTGGATTTTTTTAAGTTAATCCCGCAGAACCATTATTACTGAATCGGGAGTTGAATCCTCGTGGGATGCCCCATTTAAATCTCTATGTAAAAAAAAATAGACCTTGCATTGATCCAGCTACTCTGAAAAGAAATGTTAGTGTCTACTATCTAAAATATTAAATGTTAAAAGAAATCCATGCTGTTATCATTTGAATTATATTTTTTAATTATCTACCAGAATATAGATCAAATCTCGATTATTTTTGCTCAAAACCCAAGCCCTGGTGATATTTAATGTGTATATATATTTACTTTGTCGTTAATTGTTCTATTTTCGAAGTTTCCTCCGGACATACACATATACACAACTACCCTTTATATATGTACTAGAAGCAGCTATCCGGCGTTTCCTAGGTACAGCGGGGTAAAAGTGGGTCTCGCAGATCAATTATTATTAAATTGCGAGTTGGATCCTCACCGGATGCTCCATTAAAATCCTTATTTAAAAAGACGTTGCGTTGATCCAGCCACTCTGAAAGAAAAAATGAATGTCTCCTATTTAAAATATTAAATGCAAAAAAAAAATGTCATGCTGTAATCATTTAAATTTTATTTTTTAATTATCTTCAGGAATATAAATCAAATCTTGCAGATTTTTGCTCAAAGGCCAAGCCCTGGTGATATTTAATGTATTTATATTTACTTTGTTGTTAATTATTTTATTTTCGAAGTTTCCTCCGGACATATACACACAACTGCCCTTTATATATGTATAGAGAGATATAACATTATGTAACAGTTGAACATCACTGTGTGCTAATCCGTTATTATTTACGAGCGTTAAAAAGAAAAAGAGAACGAAAAATTATATGAAAATATTGTTAATATAAATCTATCAGTGTCAATGCTTCAACTACAAAGTATATAAATAAAGAAAAACAAATATATTAATTAATAACAAGTATATATTAATATATTAATTAATATATTTTTAATATATTAATTAATTAATAACAAGTATAAATAAAGATATATAAATAAAGATATATATATATATATTAATAAAGATATATATATATATATTAATAAAGATATATAAATAAAGATATATATATATATATTAATATATATATATATTTATATAAATATATATTGATATATAATATTAATAATTTTATAATATAAATTTTTATTAAGATATATAATGTTAATTTAAGTAATTAACAAATGATTTAATTTATTTAATTGTATATTAATTCATTATAATATTAATTTCATAATATTAATAATCTTATTAATATTGATATATATATTATTATATTAATTAATATGTTAATTCTAATATATATTAATTAATATAAAGTATATAAAAAAAGAAAAACAATAAGTTTTGTTTCTCGTTTTTTTTTATTTTTTGACGTCCTTAACTCACTATGTCGTATGAAAAACCCCTTCACTAAAAATATAATTGAATCTGGTTAGACAATCAAAAAGTTGATTGCTCCCTTTTTTTAATGTTACTTGAAACTTTTACTTGTCGATCTTACTTCTATTCGGGGCTTCAGCTTGGGTTCATTCTTCTTTGTTCTGGGCTGGACTTCTCATCAGGACTTCTGCTGGGGGTACATTCTTCTTTGTTCTGGGATGGACTTCTCTTCGGGGCTTCTGCTGGGGTTCATTCTTCTTTGTTCTCAGCTACAGATTGCTTTTAATAATACAACAAGACTTGTTTGTTTATTGATCTAGCTTTTATTTTCGACCCTGCCCATGATTCCGCCGCGGATGAGTTGCAAAGCCTAAGAGACATCTATGATAGGGTGCTGGCTCATCATTTACGAGCGTTAAAAAGAAAAAGAGAACAAAAATTATGTGAAAATATTGTAAATAAAAATCCATCCGTGTCAATGCTTCAACCCCATAGTATATAAATAAAGAAAAACTAATATATCAATTAATAACAAGTATATGTTTATATATTAATCAATATATTTTTAACATATTAATTAATATATTAATTAATAACAAGTATATATATATATATATATATATATATATATATATATATATATATTAATATATTAATATATAATATCAATAATTCTATAATATTAATGTTTATTAAAATATATAATTCTAATTTATTTCATTTAATTAATTAACAAATGATTTAATTTATTCAATTAGATATTAATTTATTATAATATTAATTTCATAATATTAATAATTTTATTAATATTGATATTATATGAAAGTATTGTTAATAAAAATCCATCGGTGTCAATACTTCAACCACATAGTATATAAATAAAGAAAAACAATAAGTTTTGTTTTCCGTTTCTCTTTATTTTTAACGTCCTTAACTCGCTATGTCGTATGAAAAACACTGAACTATAAATATAATTGAATCTGGTTTAGACAATCAAAAAAGGTGATTACACCATTTTTGTAATGTTTCTTGAGACCCATACAATCTCTTTTGTTTAGATCTATGAGGTACACGTTACCATACGTAAAGAGAGGAAATTTTAAATTACTCACATGACAGATTTCCCTGCCGGTCTATAGAATACAGGACAAAGGACTGAAGAGGATTGTCTCTCGCTTAAAAGCTTTTTCAATTTAATTTTATTGCTTTCTCTTGGTGGCAACACTCTTCCATTCTCAATGATTACATTCTGAAAGGTGTTGAATTAACAGATAATTGAAGAACTTCCACGTCCTTTTAGAAGATCCGCCTTCAAAAGTTGACGTTCTTTAAAGTTGGACTCTATATCACACGGCTAATGGCGATGTATACGTCTAGTTATATCCGTGTATAAGAGTTGTTAGGCAATGCATAAGACTGGATAGACAATGTATGAAATTGATTATAGTGGTATAAGAGAGAGGTTAGGCAATGTATAAGACTGGTTAGCCAATATACAAGATTTGTTATATAAATGAATAGGAGTTGTTAGGCAATATATAAGACTGGATAGACAACGTACAAATTGGTTATATCAGTGAATAAGAATTATTAGGCAATGTATTAGACTAGATAGACAACGTACACGATTGGTTATATCAATGTATAAGAATTGTTAGACAATGTACACGATTGGTTATATCAGTGTATAAGAATTGTTAGGCAATGTATAAGACTGGATAGACAACGTACAAGATTGGTTATATCAATGTATAAGAATTGTTAGACAATGTACAAGATTGGTTATATCAGTGTATAAGAATTGTTAGACAATGTATAAGACTGGAAATACAACGTACACGATTGGTTATATCAGTGTATAAGAATTGTTAGGCAATGTATAAGACTAGATAGACAACGTACATGATTGGTTATATCAGTGTATAAGAATAGTTAGACAATGTACAAGATTGGTTATATCAGTGTATAAGAATTGTTAGACAATGTATAAGACTGGATAGACAACGTACAAGATTGGTTATATCAGTGTATAAGAAGGGTTAGGCAATGTATAAGACTAGATAGACAACCTACAAGATTGGTTATTTCAATGTATAAGAATTGTTAGACAATGTACAAGATTGGTTATATCAGTGTATAAGAATTGTTAGGCAATGTATAAGACTGGATAGACAACGTACAAGATTGGTTATATCAGTGTATAAGAATTGTTAGACAATGTATAAGACTGGATAGACAACGTACAAGATTGGTTATATCAGTGTATAAGAATTGTTAGGCAATGTATAAGACTAGATAGACAACGTACAAGATTGGTTATATCAATGTATAAGAATTGTTAGACAATGTACACGATTGGTTATATCAGTGTATAAGAATTGTTAGGCAATGTATAAGACTGGATAGACAACGTACACGATTGGTTATATCAGTGAATAAAGATTATTAGGCAATGTATTTGACTGGATAGCCAATACACAAGATTGGTTATATCAGTGTATAAGAATTGTTAGGCAATGTATAAGACTGGATAGAAAACGTACAAGATTGGTTATATCAGTGTATGAGAATTGTTAGTCAATGTATAAGACTGGATAGACAACGTACACGATTGGTTATATCAGTGTATAAGAATTGTTAGACAATGTATAAGACTGGATAGACAACGTACAAGATTGGTTATATCAGTGTATAAGAATTGTTAGGCAATGTATAAGACTGGATAGACAACCTACAAGATTGGTTATATCAATGTATAAGAATAGTTAGACAATGTACAAGATTGGTTATATCAGTGTATAAGAATTGTTAGACAATGTACAAGATTGGTTATATCAGTGTATAAGAATTGTTAGACAATGTACAAGATTGGTTATATCAGTGTATAAGAATTGTTAGGCAATGTATAAGACTAGATAGACAACGTACAAGATTGGTTATATCCGTGTATAAGAATTGTTAGGCAATGTATTAGACTGGATAGACAACGTACAATATTGGTTATATCAGTGTATAAGAATTGTTAGGCAATGAATAAGACTGGAAAGACAACGTACACGATTGTTATATCAGTGTATAAGAATTGTTAGGCAATGTGGAAAGACAACGTACACGATTGGTTATATCAGTGTATAAGAATTGTTAGGCAATGTATAAGACTGGAAAGACAACGTACACGATTGGTTATATCAGTGTATAAGAATTGTTAGGCAATGTATAAGACTGGATAGACAACGTACAAGATTGGTTATATCAATGTATAAGAATTGTTAGACAATGTACACGATTGGTTATATCAGTGTATAAGAATTGTTAGGCAATGTATAAGACTGGAAAGACAACGTACACGATTGGTTATATCAGTGTATAAGAATTGTTAGGCAATGTATAAGACTGGAAAGACAACGTACACGATTGGTTATATCAGTGTATAAGAATTGTTAGGCAATGTATAAGACTGGAAAGACAACGTACACAATTGGTTATATCAGTGTATAAGAATTGTTAGGCAATGTATAAGACTGGATAGACAACGTACAAGATTGGTTATATCAATGTATAAGAATTGTTAGACAATGTACAAGATTGGTTATATCAGTGTATAAGAATTGTTAGACAATGTATAAGACTGGAAAGACAACGTACACGATTGGTTATATCAGTGTATAAGAATTGTTAGGCAATGTATAAGACTGGAAAGACAACGTACACGATTGGTTATATCAGTGTATAAGAATTGTTAGGCAATGTATAAGACTGGAAAGACAACGTACACGATTGGTTATATCAGTGTATAAGAATTGTTAGGCAATGTATAAGACTAGATAGACAACCTACACGATTGGTTATATCAATGTATAAGAATTGTTAGACAATGTACACGATTGGTTATATCAGTGTATAAGAATTGTTAGGCAATGTATAAGACTGGATAGACAACGTACACGATTGGTTATATCAGTGTATAAGAATTGTTAGGCAATGTATAAGACTGGATAGAAAACGTACAAGATTGGTTATATCAGTGTATGAGAATTGTTAGGCAATGTATAAGACTGGATAGACAACGTACAAGATTGGTTATATCAGTGTATAAGAATTGTTAGGCAATGTATAAGACTAGATAGACAACGTACAAGATTGGTTATATCAGTGTATAATAATTGTTAGGCAATGTATAAGACTAGATAGGCAACCTACAAGATTGGTTATGTCAATGTATAAGAATTGTTAGACAATGTACAAGATTGGTTATATCAGTGTATAAGAATTGTTAGGCAATGTATAAGACTGGATAGACAACGTACAATATTGGTTATATCAGTGAATAAGAATTGTTAGACAACGTACAAGATTGGTTATACCAGTGTATAAGACTGAATAGACAATGTATAAGATTGGTTATAGTCGTATATGAGAGAGTGTAGGCAATGTGTACGACTGGATTTATCAATGTATAATACTGGTTAGACACTATAGAAGATCGGTTATATCAGTGAATATGTATATGTATATATATATATATATATATATATATATATATATATATATATATATATATATATTGCAAATATGCATGCATTTCACTATCAGTACCAAACAATTGTTTCATTGCTGATATGCAAAATTGATCTTTTACCATCCAAACACACATGCACACACGTGTATATATATATATATATATATATATATATATATATATATATATATATTATGTGTCTATGTCTCTCGCTTGTCTAATACTTACTAATCATGTCAAAAGAAAGTTATAATGTAATTCTACAATTAGAAAAATGGAATCCTTCTTAAATATGAACTGTTCTAACCATTCCATCATTTTTACCTATTTTCTTCCGATAATCGCTACTTTCATGTTAAAACCATTTTACCTTTGATGTTAATCACTTATTTCATACAGACTTTCTCCTCCACGCATTTACGTATCGTCTATTTTGTTACGTTTAAAAGACTTTTCATTTCACGTAACTCTTACTCATCTAATTGAAAACTCTTTCAACGCTAAATACGCAATGCAATTGCACACTCCATAATTGATAATTGAACCGGTAGATGTTAAAGATTCCGCCGTTGTGAAAAAAAAAATAATGGGAAATATTTTGAAGATGTTCAACCGATATGCTGATTAAATATACAGTGTTACGAGCAACGAGCTGTCGTTCAGTCGACTTGTTTTTGTTTTGTGGTGAAAGCTAAAATTTGAGATACGAGCCAGCTTCAGATACTCTTATGTAAATAAGTTCATTAATTTTCTTTTAAATTTATTATGCCAAAGAAAAATATTATATATCTTATTATAATGGAAATTGTGTGTTTTTCTGTCTGTAACCGAAACTATATTCCTACTCAAGTCACAATTCTCTTAGTTATTGACATCATATTCTCCATGATTTTATTTTTATCTAAAACTCAATTATTAATAAAATTGATTTACATTATTAATACTGTTGACCATACCAACATACTAAGAACATTCAATTATATTTATATATACAACAAAATAGCTCTTTACAATGTGAACGGGAAGGCTAATTTGCATATTAATATTAAAAAATAGAATTTAATAAATATGTGCTTAGTATTATTGATTTCTAACTGTTTGGTTTTATTTTAATGAATATAAGCAAAAATCTCTTCAATGAATCTTAAATGAAATCCATTAACAAGAAAAAATAACTGTCATTTTATTCTTCACTTCCTCTTTTAACCAAATACTTAAATTCGAAAAAATAACAATGAAAGACGAGAGTGATGGAAGAGTATGTTTCAGTTGTTCCATTTTTTATTATACTCCCTCTGTTTCAAATCTTTTGATTATATCCCCCTCTGTTACAAATCTTTTTATCTGTATTCTTATTTAGTTTCATTAGCCTTTCTAATTTAATACAATATTTTATTACATTAAAACTTAAATACTTGCACCCGGAGGGTGCATATATTTGCTAGTCTAAATAAAATAAACATTACACAAAACAACACATAATACATAACATTCTATTTTATTATGTTTTTATTTAATACAGTGCTATTTTTCTTATCAAAATAACGTGACAAAAAAAATCAGGGTGCTTAAAGATTTCACTGTTGTAAAAATAATGGGATATATTTCAAACGTTTGAACATATATTTTGATTATATATATAAGGTGTGTCAAAAACTATTGAGATCTTTTCTATTTTTTGACGCATCTTGTATTCTGAAAAGAATTAAGGTTCCATTCATTCTTTATTTCTATCTTGGTAAATACAGCGTTAAACTTGGTACTTTTTGACCCACCTTGTATTCTGGAAAAAATTAATGAATGGAACTTTATTTTTTTCAGAATACAAGGTGTGTCAAAAAGTACAAAAATCTTTACACTTTCTTGACACACCTTATACATATATTTTTGTGTGCGTTTCTGTGTGCCTGAAAACCTAATTTGTGTCAAACACTATCTACTTAGGTTTCAACTAAAGGATCTCCAGGTTAACAAGAGTATTATTCTGAAGATCCTTTAATCTAAATCTAAACCTAGGTAACTAGTGTATAACTCAATTTAGGTTTTATATGTTTTCTCTACTTAGTGACCACTTTTTGCATATTAGCTTCGGATGCTTTTCTTTTTTTACCATCATTTTTGTACAATTTGATTCTTAAAAGCAATGTGGATGATTAAGCTTTTTCTTTTTTGAATTTTTTCTACTGGATTCCGATTTCTATTTTTTTTCAAATTGTATTACCCGTTTTTATTTCGCCGTTCGAGACATAAAAATAAAATTATCTTCATATATTTACTCTTCAAATTCTAATTCCCATGCTGACTAGTATATATAAAATCTAGCTACCTAAAATATATATATATATTTATATACATATACTTCTCCTGAAGAAAGTGTATCTTGAACACTGTAACCGTAGTAGAAAAAAATAGTAATGAGCGTATATTTAGAGATTAACTTTTCGGTAAGTTTTTTTCCTTCAATCTCCTATTTTATACAATTACCGAGCAAGTCTCTGTGTGGATTTTTCGTATACACCCAGAAGATTTGCTTTACTGCGAGAAACTTAAGTCATTTTTTTTTTAGATTTTAATCGTCAAATTAACTCTTTATATTGAGCACTTTTTAATCGGTTCTAGGAAAAAATCCAGAAGTAATTTTTTTTTACTCATTTCCTTGGTGGAATTAATGGTAACTCCGATATATATATATATATATATATATATATATATATATATATATATATATATATATATATATATATATATATGTTTATATATATATATATAAGAGAGATTTATCCAAAACTTGGTAGTAAGGGTTGATTCTATATGTGATTTCTAAGATACACTGTATTAATATTGATGATCCAGTATGTATAAATACAGTGAATCTTTAAATCACTGAAGAGAGTTCAATGTATAATAAAGTGAATTGAGACCCATCTGATGAGACGGAATTTGGGGGAGCTGTATTAAATCAACTTAGATTTATATAGGCCCCAATTCTGGTCGAAATAAATTTATTATGGACTTACGGTGTTGAGTTCTTCCTTCCTTTATTTATATATATATATATATATATATATATATATATATAAAAGTTTTTTGTAGGTACAGAACTTTATTAAGCAGCGAAAAAGCGTATACATTGTAAAATATTGAATTTCTAAAAAAGAAATGTTTGGGAACCCTTATGTTTTAATTGTATTTTATAACTTTTTTTCGGTCAATCTCTTCAGAGAAATTCACTTGACAAATGTTAAAATGACCTACAAATTGGATAATAAGCAAACGATATATATATATATATATATATATATATATATAATATATATATATATATATATATATATATATATATATATATATATATATATGATGTTAAGTAAACAAACATATGTGTTTGTTTTTATATGGCTTTGAGCCGACAATTTTTGGAGGATATGTGCTTAATTGAAGTCATACCCAATTTTGAAAATTAATTAGTTAATAATTAATGAATTTTAGGCGGGCATATATGTTCAAATGTGAGGCTAAAAAAATAGAGAAAATCTCAATCCCTGAATTTACGTTTCGACCTATTAGGTCTCATAAACTTGCTGATGAGACCTAATTGGTCGAAATGTACATTCAGGGATTGTGATTTTCTCGATTTGTTTAGCCTTACATTTGAACATATATGGCCGCCTAAAATTCATTAATTATTAACCAATTAATTTTCAAAATTAGGTATGACTTCAATTAAGCACATATCCTCAATATATATATATATATATAATATATATATATATATATTATATATATATATATTTATTTATGGGTACACTATATGAACATAGCGTAAGTAGTTAATCCAATAGGGCTCAATATATTGTGAATGAAGATGTAGAGGAATCCCCATGATGAAGGTGTTGGAATAACACCGAAACCGCGGTCGGGAAACAACTTCTTTTACAACTATATATATATATATATATATATATATATATATATATTATATATATTATATATATACATATATATATATATATATCCATAGATACATATGGAAATTCTTTGGAGTTCACAGAAGAGCTCAATGTTTGATAATTATATCATTTCATATACAGAACAATATGTATTTACATTTACATATAAGTGACTGGTTCTGAAACCTTCACTATATATATATATATATATATATATATATATATATATATATATATATATATATATATTATATGAAAGTAAGTAAACAAACAATGTGTTTATTTTTGATATGAATCTTTAGCCGACAATTTTTCGAGGATATGTGCTTAATTGAAGTCATACCTAATTTTGAAAATTAATTAGTTAATAATTAATGAATTTAGGCGGGCATATATGTTCAGATGTAAGGCTAAACATTTTCTCGTATTGTTTAGCCTTACATTTGAACATATATGCCCGCCTAAATTCATTAATTATTAACTAATTAATTTTCAAAATTAGGTATGACTTCAATTAAGCACATATCCTCCAAATAATATATATATATATATATATATATATATATATATATATATAATATATATATATATATGCACATACATAGATACATAAGACATTCTTTGGAGTTCACAGAAGAGCTCAATGTTTCATAATTATATCATTTCATACAGAACAATATGTATTTACATTTACATATAAGTGACTGGTTCTGAAACCTCTCACTTTATATATATATATATATATATATATATATATATATATATATATATATACTGTTGATTTTGAAAATGCATTTTCTTTGCTCCATAAATATAGATAAGTATAAGCTTTCGTAGAAACTCCATCAGCTTGAGTCATTTGTTTTGTTTTCCTGATTTCCTTGTTTTGTTTCTCATTCATCATATTCTTATCTTTTTCGTAAACCTTATACAACCGTTCGGTGTTTTACAGTCACAGCCTTTCTATTTATTATCAAAAGTGAATGCATCAAAGTAAAATAAAAAAATATAAAAAAGAGATTTCTTTCCAAACAAATCATTACCCCCCCCCCCCTCGCACCTCGCTTCCCGCCAAATTTCGAAACAAAGTATCAATCATATTGCCAATATGTCTCTCCCAACTAAATCTATTTAAGTCACATATCTACCTTCTACGTATTTGTGCCGTTGTGATTTAACAAGAAACAAGTGTTGGAGAAATCGCTCGTATATTACACGCGGGAGACTTTGAGATTCTTGGTCGTTTTCTAAGTCTTCGAGATCATAGATCATTCTCTTCACAATTTCCTTTCATACTACTTACTGGACAAATTCTTCTTCCTATCAATCTGGCTGGAAACAATTGCTTTTTATGGTTCTTCTATCATCATCATCTCTCTCTCTCTCTCTCTCTCTCCCTTCTCTCTCTCCCCCATCTCTCTCTCTCCCTTCTCTCTCTCTCCCCTTCTCTCTATATATCCCACTCTCTCTATATATATATCCCCCTCTCTCTCTCTCTAATATATAGTATATATTTTTTTTGTTT
>CM042167.1:82750356-82752856 GCA_023376005.1 Doryteuthis pealeii
TAAATGACTCGTCGATTCGAGTTCAATTCCTAGACGAAGCTGTTGGCATTTCACATAGCACTAATACCCTTGGGAAAGGTATGAATCCATATATTCTCCCTCCCGCTATGGGTTAAATAGTAGGGCAGACTGGGCCCTTCAGCCTTGTGTAGGTAACCAGTCTAGGAAAGGGATAACTCTGAATTCAACATTCCCTCCAGCTATGGGTTAAATAGTAGGGCAGACTGGGCCCTTCAGCCTTGGGTAGGTAACCAGTCTAGGAGAGGGATAACTCTGAATTCAAAATTCCTGAGGTCGGTCGTTGATTGGGTTTGTGGCAACCCTTGATGCACCAATTCTTTCCCATCGACTGTGCCAAAAAGTGTGGATGGTCCAACACAAGCCTTCACCACTATAAACAAATCACTATGTGGGTGTTCATTGTGTGTATGAACCCTCATACGTCGAAAATCGACGGGAGAGTCCATAATATATATATATATATATATATATATATCATCATCATCATCATCATCATGTCGCGCAATTAGCACGGATATCCATGACAATCTCTTGCCAACCTTCCCTATCACTCATTGCACCTGGGAGGTCCTCTGCGGAGCATCCAGTATCCTTGCATATTTGGTCAATGTAGGTCCTTGCTGGGCGCCTCACACTTGCATGTCCATGTGTTGGCTTCCACAGGAGAACGTCGCTTATGAGCTCGTCCTTGCTTCTCCAACAGTGTCCTGCATGCCTTGTCCGTCTCACTCGGATAGTTTGTGAGATGGGGGCAAGTGACCGTACAGTTGTCTCCTCGTGGGGTGCTGCTTCCACGACTTGTTCAAGACTGCGCGCAGCATTCTTGTGCAGCTTCCATCTAGCTTATTCTCAAGGCGCTTCGTTAGGGTCCATGTGGTGCATCCATATAGCAGCACTGATACAACCACAGCCTGGAAGAACCGTCTCTTTAGTTTGTCAGGTAGATCGGACCTCCATACGACTGATAATTTGTTTGAGGCCGCCCATGCCTTTGCTATTCGTGTATTAACATCGCTCTCTGTAGATGAGATATTACTACCTAGGTACGTGAATTGTTCTACTGGCTTGAGAGGTGTGCCGTTGAGTGTGGTGATGTTTCTTTTCTTTTTGAAGCTTATGAACTCCGTTTTACTGGAGTTCACACAGAGGCCGATAAATGTCAGCTAACTGAAGTTTTAATAAGATAATAATCATTGTAAAGTTTTTAAAATTAAAAAGATTTGTAAATAAAATAAAAACGTAATAATAACGTTAGAATACAAATCGACATCTCTCAACGTCCTAAATGTTATATTTCAATATTTATTACGTTCCGAAATTACGATAAAATCACACTTTTGATAAGCAATGACACATTTTTTAAAATCAAACCTTTTACTGTAAAAATAAAATAAAATACTAATGTATACATTTTGTTTATTATGATTTATAATAATGTTACAATAATATAGAATAAGGTTTTGTCTCTCAAACCCTCTTGCATGGAACCGAAGAGAAAATAATAATGTGTTATCTAAACAGTGATGGAAATCTTTTCAAAATGAAACGAGAGATAAGAAAATCCTAGAGAAAAGAATGTTCTTTTTTATATCTCATTTTATTTTGAAAAGATTCCGTCACAGATTATCAAATAGAGAGCTTTAAATAAACATTCGAAAATACATGTGGTCCCTCGAGAGGATAACCACTAACTTTATATTGATTAAAAGCGAAAATATATTTGATACTAATCTATCTATACATATATAAAGGACAGTTTGTGTGTATGTATGTATGTATGTATGTTTTTATTTAAAAATAGATCCTGACAACTGGGAAAAGCTGGCACTGGAGAGAACTGACTGGAGAGTTCATGTGGATGATGGCTGTACCAGTTTTTAGAGTGAAAGAATCGTGCATGAAAACCTAAAGCGTCAACTTCGAAAGGATTACACCTGTCATATTGGAGAGAACATGGAGGGTTGGAAATGTCTGACATGTGGTCGAGTTTTGCTTTCTAAGGTTGGCTATGTCAATCATAGGAAGTCTCACCTGGGTCAATCCATGCAGATTCCAGGAGCAAACAATGCGTCTTGTGCTATATGTGGCAAGGTCAGTAAGTCGGCTTCTGGTCTTAAGAGACATATGGTGGTGTATAAGCATAATATTTTATCATCTGATTCATCTGAATCATCTCATTCAACGGGAAGGAAGTCTTTTCAATGTCATATTTGCATAAAACTTTGTGGATCTGCAGCAGGTTTGATGAGTCATTTGAGGGCTCATGCAAGGAAGGGTTCTGGTGGTGGAGTTGTGGGATTGTGAGGGACGGCAATGATCTGTAAAGATTATGCTATTGCCATGTCCGGTGGAAAATATGAAAATAAAACAATTAAAGACAGTAAATATATATATATATACACATTTAATATCACCGGTTCCTGCTTTTTGTGTAAAGTTTATGAAGATCTGATAAATATTCATAGATATTTAAAAATTG
>CM042167.1:82757856-82767856 GCA_023376005.1 Doryteuthis pealeii
AGAAAGTATAGAATGAATAAAATAGGATATCTTAATCAATTTCAATTACACGTGTTTCGGTCAGGAGTTTATCCATGTGTACATTATTCAATCTATTATTATTTTTAAATAACAAAATGAAATTAAATAATAATAATAGAAAAATGTAGAAATTATTATTATTAAACAAACGTAACAAGTCCTATAGGAATATTTAGAGACGGGTAAAATATCTTTTGTATGTATGGTAGGAGAATGGTTATTATTCTTGATTAAATAAATTCACCGCTTGTGTAATCATTGTAGCTAGAGTAACAGATTCGGGAGGGAGACGAAGGCAAAAGATTAAACATGCCTCTTGGCATGTAAAGATGGCAGAAATGTCCAAATGCCAAATACGTTATGGAATATTAGATTTATTTTTAAAGTTATTCCTTCTCCCTACCGGACCGCCCCCCACCCCGCGCTGCTGAGCAGGTGAGATTGAGTGACTAGCTTTCAAGGGTTAGGATCGAGAAGGTTTTCCACCTCATATCCTTCGTGAGATAGCAGGATTGGAGAGTAGGAAAAATATTGAGCTAATAACGACTCAAATCTTTCCTCTTCGATTCAAGATAAGAAAAATCATTGCCAACACAGCTGCCTATCACTTTAAGATGCGGCTTGCAATTGATCGATTGTGTACACCTAATCGATATTGATCGGTTTCACTCAAAATCATCTTCCATTTTGCCAAGTTGATATTAAATGTGTTTACTGTAATTCTGTTCGAATCGATACAAGTATGATTGGACATTTGCTTTTCCTAGAAGTTTCAGGTGTATTACGGCATCCATAATGGACTCGTTCTCCCTTCCTCTCCCCCGCGGCCTTGGAATATGCTGATTGTATCAAATGTAGAAAGAAATACCCCCCCCTCAAAAAGGAGATGTCCTGGAAATGAAAATTGCTAAATGATAAAAAATAAAGTGGCTACAATCCAATAAATAAACAAAGAGGGTATTTCCTATAAGTTCTAACATAAACAAAGGGACCACTCTTGATTGAATAAATTATTTATTTATTGATCAACTAGGAAAAAAGAAGACGGGGTTAAGGTTAAGTTAGGATTTAGGGTTTAGGGTTAGGGTTTAGGGTTAGTTTCATGGGAGAATAAATGAATAATTTATCAGTCAAGGGTGGTTCCCCCTTGTTTATGTTAGACTTATAGGAAATAACCACAAAGCGAATTTACAAATTGTACCCATCAAAAACAGATATCATTTTTTTTAACACCTAGTATCAAATAACATTCACGACAAAGACAAAAAGACAAAAAATAAAACCAATGCTAAGAAATACTAATTAGTATCATCCTTTATAGTTTAATATATTTTATTTTAACATTATCTGCGTTATTCGGACTATTGTCCTCATCTTCATTGTTATCTATACAACGTTTCAGCCGATGTGCCCTCCAAGAAGACGGGGTTATGGTTAGGGTTAGGATTTAGGGTGCATCCTCTGCAGAACGGAAATACCCCCCTCAAAAAGGAGGTGTCCTGGAAATGACTCTAACATGGATCTAGTGGTGAGGCTTTCAAAAGGAATGAACCCTGCTTAATTTAATAAAACTGATTCGTTTGCAAACCTTCATTATCCATGTAAGAATCTACTTTGCGTCAGCCATTATAAAAAAAACCAAAACATATCTAAAAAATATACATGCGAAATTTAGCACAATTTATCAACGTGCCATCATGTGACATCAAGGACAGTTAATAATGGTTAATGCAAGCGCCTAATTTCATCAACGGATGCTATTTTTTACGATAAAAATGCATTGGACAATGATTTTTACAATAAAAATGCATTAGAAATTATTTTTACTAAATAAAATGAACTGGAAACGATCTTTACTATAAAAATGCATTAGAAATGATTTTTACTATAAAAATGCATTAGAAATGATTTTTACTATAAAAATGCATTAGAAATGATTTTTACTATAAAAATGCATATTAAATGATTTTTACTAAAAATAATGTACTGGAAATGATCTTTACTATAAACATGCAGTGGACAATGATTTTTACTAAAAAAAATGTACCAGAAATACGTTTTGCTATAAAAATGCAATGGGCAATGATTTTTACAATAAAATGCATTAGAAATGATTTTTACTAAAAAAAAATGTACTGGAAACGATCTTTACTCTAAAAATGCATTAGAAATGATTTTTACTATAAAAATGCATTAGAAATGATTTTGACTGTAAAAATACATTAGAAATGATTTTTACTATAAAAATGCATTAGAAATGATTTTTACTATAAAAATGCATTAGAAATATTTTTACTATAAAAAATACATTAGAAATGATTTTTACAACAGAAATGCATTTGACCTATGATTTGACTATAAAAAATGCATTTGAAATGATTTTTTTACTAAAAAAAATCCATTGGACAAATAATAAACAATTCAGAAAGAAAAACAACCGTTTTTATTTGTGTAACACTATATTTGTTGCACAGTGTAATCGTTATTCAAAAAATCATGCGTTATTAAGAAAATCACAAAAGACATTCAACATGAAACTGCAAAGGTGAACGGACATTTTTTACTTACTCATTTATTTATATTATTTTATGATTTTTTTAATACCCTGTCCGGTGGCGAAAAGGTGGCACTAGATATGGCAGTCCCACTTTAAGCCACCAATACTGTGTCATCATACCTAGTTCGCGGCTGATGAGGACAGGGTATCGCACGTGGTATTTATTACACGTTGTATAATTAAAAAAAATGTGATTAAAAAAATGTCGTTAAAATCAATACACATTTATTTTCTTAATTGTTATAATTATTTTCTTTGGAATTCGCTCGTTTCCCGCGTAACGAGCGTATTTAGCATAACGTTTCATTTCTTATTCTTCACTATTTAATTCTTCGTCCGCCCTGTCGATTAGGGCAGTTGGATACGCCGGCTGTATATGCCTTCCAATTTCAGCACTAATGCAGAATAGCGCGCAAAAGATATCAGATTAGGCTTAAAAAGCTTTACATTTCACGGAAATACCCGAAACCATTGGGATGCTATTTTTTTACAATGAAAATGCATCGGAAATGATTTTTACGATAAAAATGAATTGGACAATGATTTTCACAATAAAAATGCATTAGAAATGATTTTTACTAAAAAAAATGTACTGGAAACGATCTTTACTATAAAAATGCATTAGAAATGATTTTTACTATAAAAATGCATTAGAAATGATTTTTACTATAAAAAGGCATTAGAAATAATTTTTACTATAAAAATGCATTAGTGTTACATAATCTATGCATAGATTATTGTCAACCTCCTGTATTTCTGAAGGGATGGCCCCTTTTCATATTACGGACGGGACTTTCCATGGAATATTACAGAAAGCCCGCGAAATACGTGAAGTCACGTGGGACCTGTTTGGCTCTCAGTTCCAGCTTGGTCGTCAGGCAGAGAAGATATGTTTGCTTTAGCTGGGGCTCACTGCACACGTGCATTGTGTTAGTTAGAGAAATCTGTTTAGTTAAGTAAATAAAGGTTTAAATAAATAATATGGTTTTGTAGTTGCTGAATGTCTTGGCAACAAGACTGACCTAGAAGAAAAAATGAATCAAGGACGACCAACCAGCAAGAACAGAGACGTTAGAAGAGACGCTAAAAGATGAACGTAAGATACCAAAGATAAGCAGAAGAATAATAGAAGTAAAGAAAGAGTATACATTAGAAATTGTTTTTACTATAAAAATGCATTAGAAATGATTTTTACTATAAAAATGCATTAGAAATGATTTTTACTATAAAAATGCATTAGAAATGATTTTTACTATAAAAATGCATTAGAAATGAATTTTACTAAAAATAATGTACTGGAAATGATCTTACCATAAACATGCAGTGGGACAATGATTTTTTACTAAAAAATGTACTAGAAATACGTTTGCTATAAAAATGCAATGGGCAATGATTTTTACAATAAAATGCATTAAAAATGATTTTACTAAAAATGCATTTAGAAATTATTACTATAAAAATGCATTAGAAATAATTTTTACTATGAAACTGCATTGGGCTATGATTTTACTATAAAAAATGCATTAGAAATGATTTTTTACTAAAAAAAAAATCCATTGGACAAATAATAAACGATTCAGAAAGAAAAACAGCTGTTTTTACTTATGTAACAATATATTTGTTGCACAGTGTAATCGTTATTAAGAAAATCCTGCGTTATTAAGAAAATCACAAAAGACATTCAAGTTGAAACTGCGAAGGTGAACGGACATTATTTACTTACTCCTCTATTTATATTATTTTATAATTTTTTAATCCCCTGTCCGGTGGCGAAAAGGTGACACTAGATATAGCAGTCCCACTTTAAGCCACCAATACTGTGTCATCATACCTAGTTAGCGGCTGATGAGGACAGTGTGTCGCACGTGGTATTTATTGCACGTTGTATAAGTAAAAAAAAAAGAAATTTGATTAAAAAAATCTCGTTAAAATCAACCGATGAATCAATAAACATTTATTTTCTTAATTGTTATTAAAATTATTTTCTTTGGAATTCGCTCGTTTCCCGCGTAACGAGCCTATTTAGCATAAAGTTTCATTTCTTATTCTTCACTATTTAATTATTCTTCCGCCCTGTCGACTAGGGCAGTTGTATACGCCGTCTGTATATGTCTTCCAATGTCAGCACTAATGCAGAATAGCGCGCAAAAGATATCAGATTAGGCCTAAAAAGCTTTACATTTCACGGAAATACCAAAAACCATTGGGATGCTGTTTTTTTTCAATGAAAATGCATCGGAAATGATTTTTACGATAAAAATGCATTAGAAATTATTTTTACTATAAAAATGCATTGGGCTATGATTTGACTATAAAAAATGCATTAGAAATGATTTTTACTAAAAAAAATGTACTGGAAACGATCTTTACTATAAAAATGTATTAGAAATGATTTTTACTATAAAAATGCATTAGAAATGATTTTTAATATAAAAATGCATTGGAAATGATTTTTCCTATAAAAATGCATTAGAAATGATTTCTACTATAAAAATGCATTAGAAATGATTTTTAATATAAAAATGCATTAGAAATGATTTTAATATAAAAATGCATTAGCAATGATTTTTACTATAAATTTACTATAAACATGCAGTGGACAATGATTTTTTACTAAAAAATGTACTAGAAATAAGTTTTGCTATAAAAATGCAATGGGCAATGATTTTTACTATAAAAATGCATTAGAAATTACTAATTTTACTAGATTTTTACTTTAAAAAATGTACTGAAAATAAACTTTACTATAAAAATGCATTTGAAATGATTTTTACTATAAAAATGCATTAGAAATAATTTTTACTATGAAAATGCATTGGGCTATGATTTGACTATAAAAAAAAGCATCAGAAATGATTTTTTACTAAAAAAAATCCATTGGACAAATAATAAACGATTCAGAAAGAAAAACAGCCGTTTTTACTTATGTAACAATATATTTGTTGCACAGTGTAATCGTAGTCTGATTTTGATAGAATAAAAATTCATGAACTATTTCTTCCTCGTTTGATCAATATGCAGTGTAAATTTCTTTACTCGTTTCTCTCGAAAAGGATTTAATTATTTTAATTGCTGTTTGGAAAACTGATGATCTAATAACTGTGGGCATTTTTATCGACTTCAAAATGGATTAGAAAAAAAACAAAAACAAAAGACATTAGTTTGGATTTGTAATGCAATTATTTTTCTAACCGTGTGGAATAATTTAGCTGCAAGATAACATTATCGAAATTACTTTATTTATTTAAGATGTGTGTTTGCGAAACGTACAAAAAAGTAGGGCTGACAAATACTCTTTAATAATATTCGAAAAATCATATCAGCTAATGTATCAAACTTAATTAATCGAACTCGC
This sequence comes from Doryteuthis pealeii, assembly GCA_023376005.1. Lineage (NCBI taxonomy): Eukaryota > Metazoa > Mollusca > Cephalopoda > Myopsida > Loliginidae > Doryteuthis > Doryteuthis pealeii. Next base: position 82,763,790 of record CM042167.1, read on the forward strand.
AATTATATATGAATACTAAATAGTGTTTCTTGTCTACCTAAGATTATATAGGATAATTATTTAAAGGTTAAACTTTCTTAGTTTAATGGCATCTCAAACCTTCGAGGATTATCTTAATATCAAACCTCTTTAATAATATTCGATAAAAATCTCATAAGCTAATGTAGCAAACTTAATTAATCGAACAAGTAATTATACAGGAATAGAAAATGGTATTTCTTGTCTATCTAAGTCTACATAGGATACTGATTTAAAGGTTTAAGTTTCTCAAACCTTCGTGGGTTATCTTAATATCAAACCTCTTTAATAATATTCGATAAAAATCTTATCAGCTAATGTATCAAACTTAATTAATCGAACACGCAATTATATATGAATACTAAATAGTGTTTCTTGTCTACCTAAGATTATATAGATAATGATTTAAAGGTTAAAGTTTCTAGTTTAATGGCATCTCAAACCTTCGTGGTTATCTTAATATCAAACCCTCTTAATAATATTCGATAAAAATCTTATCAGCTAATGTATCAAACTTAATTAATCGAACTCGCAATTATATATGAATACTAAATAGTGTTTCTTGTCTACCTAAGATTATATAGGATAATGATTTAAAGGTTAAAGTTTCTTAGTTTAATGGCATCTCAAACCTTCGTGGGTTATCTTAATATCAAACCTCTTTAATAATATTCGATAAAAATCTTATCAGCTAATGTATCAAACTTAATTAATCGAACAAGTAATTATAAAGGAATGCTAAATGTTTTTTCTTGTCTATCTAAGACAATAGGAAAATTTGTATTTAACGGTTACAGTTACTTAGTATAATGGTATCCCAAACCGTCGGGGGTTATTATAATATCAAATCTATATTTGTAGTAGAACGATATAGCATCCGGTCCGGAACGAAAAGGTTCTGAGATCAATATCGGCCCTTGTCAACAACAAAAAGAATGAAAAAGAGAAGAAAGTAGCCGCCGCAGAAAAGAGAGCCAAAAGGAAGGAGAGACAACAGCCACTCCAGCAAGCATCACTGTCTGTTTGTAAACACTGCACCAGAGATTGTCATTCAAAAATTGGTCTGTTCAGCCACTCACACAGTTGCAGATAAATAATAATGAAAAAAAGTGGACACTACGCCATCGTCTTCAGTAGACTGACGGATGCCAACCTAATTCATATATACATTTTTGTGCAGTTTCTTAAATATTCCTTTCTTAACACATTATTGTTAACAGATACTGTCTCTTATTGGGCATGGAAATAATAGCAATGAAGGGGTACTCCATACTCACGAGAACACTAGCATTGTATAGCTTAGTGTCAGATAGAGGTAACGTTGTATGGGTGGTAAGCCTTCTGCAGGGGATACAGCTAACGTATTGTGAGTCCCTCACTTCGAAGCTGTAGTCATGTTGTTGCATACTCTTCTTCTTTACTTACTTCTTACTTCTTTTCTTCTTCTGTTCTTCTAGCGTCTTTGGCATCTTAAGTTCTTCTAGGTCTCTTCTAACATCCTGGTCTTCGTCTTGGTGGTCGCACTTAACTCATTTCTTCTCTTAAATCAGTCTTGTTACCAAGACATCCATTAATCACAAGACCGTGTTATTTTTCTTAAACTTTTATTTCCTTAACTAAACATTTTCATGTAACTAACTATCTGACTAACATAGCGCGCGTATGCAGTGAGCTTCAACTAAGGCAGAAATACCTTATCTGCCCGACGTCCAACTGAAAACTGAGGACCAAACCAGGTCCCACGTGACTTCACGTAATTTGGCGGGCTTTCTGTACTATTCCATGGAAAGTCCCGCCCGTGATATGAAAATGGCCATCCCTTTAGAATTACAGGGGATTGACAATAATCTCATGCAACCGCATAGATTATGTAACAATGTCAGTGTTACTGTATAGCTGAAACACTTGAACTCTAACAAAATGCTCAGAGGAAAATATAGATGGGAATTACCCAAGAATTCTACATGCTGTCAAACAAATTTTGGAAGCATCTCCCCAAAAAAAGCTGCTGTGTAGCCACTTGCCTCCTATCACACAAATCATCCAAACAAGACATGCTGGACACTGCTGGAGAATCGAGGATGAACTCGTAGGGGATATTCTTCTGTGGACACCTACACATGGACACACCAGTGTAGACTGACTAGCAAAAACTTACATTCATCAGTTCTGAGTGGATTCTGGATTCTGTGTGGAAGACCTGCCAGAGGCAATGGCTGATAGTGATGGGCGGCGAGAGAGTATGATTGAAAAAATACTCTCCCGTTTATTTATTTTATAATTTTAAAATGTAATTTCCTGATTTAATCTAAACGTAACTCCGTCCATGAAGAAAAGACTGACTTCAGCATTAGATAACAACAAAAGGATCTCTGAATTTTTAGATGAAGCTTGATAATTTGTATCATTTGGAAGAAGGTCGAAGGGTCCATCGGGCGAAACGTTGTGTAGATAACAATAAATGTGAGAACAATAGTCCAAATAATACAAACCCAAAAAGTTACTATTTCTCTGAATTTTTGAGATGAGGCTTGATTATTTGTATCATTTGGAGGAAGACCAGAGGGTCCATCGGCCGAAACGTTTTGTAGATAACAATAAATGTGAGGACAATAGTCCAAATAATACAAACCCAAAAAGGTAGTATTTTTCTGAATTTTTGAGATGAGGCTTGATAATTTATATCATTTGGAGAAAGGCCGGAGGGTCCATCGGCCGAAACGTTGTGTAGATAACAATAAATGTGAGAACAATAGTCCAAATAATACAAACTCAAAAAGGTACTATTTCTCTGAATTTTTGAGATGAGGCTTGATTATTTGTATCATTTGGAGGAAGGCTGGAGGGCCCATCGGCCGAAACGTTGTGTAGATAACAATAAAGGTGAGGACAATAGTCCAAATAATACAAACCCAAAAAGGTACTATTTTCCTGAATCTTTGAGATGAGGCTTGACAATTTGTATAATTTGGAGGAAGGCCGGAGGGTCCATCGGCCGAAACGTCCATCGGCCGAAACGTTGTATAGATAACAATGAATGTGAGAACAATAGTCCAAATAATACAAACCCAAAAAAGTACTATTTTTCTGAATTTTTTAGATGAGGCTTGATTATTTGTATCATTTGGAGCAAGGCTGGAGGGCCCATCGGCCGAAACGTTGTGTAGATAACAATAAAGGTGAGAACAATAGTCCAAATAATACAAACCCAAAAAGGTACTATTTCTCTGAATTTTTGAGATGAGGGTTGACAATTTGTATCATTTGGAGGAAGGCCGGAGGGCCCATCGGCCGAAACGTTGTGTAGATAACAATAAATGTGAGAACAATAGTCCAAATAATACAAACCCAAAAATGTACTCTTTTTCTGAATTTTTTAGATGAGGCTTGATAATTTGTATTATTTGGAGGAAGGCCGGAGGGTCCATCGGCCGAAACTTAGTGTAGATAACAATAAAGGCGAGGACAATAGTCCAAATAATACAACCCCAAAAATGTACTATTTTTCTGAATTTTTTAAATGAGACTTGATAATTTGTATTATTTGGAGGAAGACCGGAGGACCCATCGGCCGAAACTTACTGTAGATAACAATAAAGGTGAGGACAATAGTCCAAATAATACAAACCCAAAAAGGTACTATTTCTCTGAATCTTTGAGATGAGGCTTGATTATTTGTATCATTTGGAGGAAGGCCGGAGGGCCCATCGGCCGAAACGTTTTGTAGATAACTATAAATGTGAGAACAATAGTCCAAATAATACAAACCCAAAAATGTACTATTTTTCTGAATTTTTGAGATGAGGCTTGATTATTTGTATCATTTGGAGGAAGGCCGGAGGGCCCATCGGCCGAAACGTTGTGTAGATAACAATAAATGTGAGGACAATAGTCCAAATAATACAAACCCAAAAATGTACTATTTTCCTGAATCTTTGAGATGAGGCTTGACAATTTGTATAATTTGGAGGAAGGCCGGAGGGTCCATCGGCCGAAACGTCCATCGGCCGAAACGTTGTATAGATAACAATGAATGTGAGAACAATAGT
>CM042167.1:82770356-82776058 GCA_023376005.1 Doryteuthis pealeii
GACAGGCGTGAAGGAAGAGTAAGTTTCAGTTGTTCTATTTTTCGATTATACCCCCTTCTGTTTCAAATATGTTTAACTGCATTCTTATTTAGTTTCATTAGCCTTTTCTAATTTAATATAATATTCTATTGCATTAAAACTTAAATACTTGCACCCGGAGGGTGCATATATTTGCTAGTATCTATAATATCTATCTAATGTTATTTATTCGTAATGATATTATCTATTGCGCGCTATTCTGTAGTTGAATCAAAATCAGTACTGTAATTTGATATTTAACTTTTAATCACATTCAAAATTCTTTTTAAAAAAGTATGTTTCATTTTTCTTTCTTTTTTTTTTGTATTTAGTTTTCTCTTCTTTTCGTAATGTTTTCAAGTCAGTGCACTTTTTAATTTTAAAAAAATATATACTATACTTAGTATAGTATATTATTTTTATATTTTTTATCAAATTATTATAGTTTCGTATACTATTCGATCGGTTACGCTTTGAATTAATAATGTTATTTTTTCAAAGATTATTTATCGTTATACTTTAATTTGATTACTTTATTTAATTTTTTTTTTTTTTTTTTTTTTAGCTTTTGAAATATCAATTGAAATTTAGCAAATTGCGTTATTTATATTTTATTCTGAAAATATAGTTAATCATTGAATTAAAATGTCTTACTATATTATAATGTATTAATTTGAAAGCAATTACCTTGCAAGTAAAAAATAAAAACAACATTTTTTGTCTTATCGATTTCAAAGTAAAACTTTATCTTCAGAGACGATTTCGGAAATGGACGCGTTTATTGTTTTTTTTTTTTGGTCGTTTTTTTATGTATAAAACACGCGTCTCGTGGTGTTCTTTTTTTTAAACGCCACGCGCAAAGTCGTGATGGACATTTAGCCGTTCATTCAATTTCAATTTTTATTTTTTCATCTATTTATATATTTATGTATTATTCATTTGATAATGTATAATGGAATGTACATACATGTACTATTATTTATGTATTTTAAGTGTTTTCTTACTATCATTATGTGATGTCATTTAGCTCTAATCTATTGTTTCTTACTATATCATTATGTGATGTCATTTCCTCAACTCCTGACGAAAAACACCCTGACCTCCCACCAGGCCGGATTAAATTTTTTTTTTTTTACGTGGAGATTTTTATGGGTCATCCTGCTATTTCAGTAATAAGATCTGCAAAAGATTGTTAAACCATGTTTTTTTTCTCCTCTATCCAGGTTTCGTCGAGTTTCCGCATCTATTACATAGAGGGAAGTTTGTGCTTATGTATGTTCAGAGAAAACTAGGAAAATAAAACAATTAATGACAAAATAAATATATATACATATTCACTATCACTACATATTGCGTTTTGAGCAAAAATACTGAAATTTTGATTTATATTCGTGAAGATAATTAAAAAATAAAATTTAAATGATAACAGCATGGACTTTTTTTCTGCATTTAGTATTTTGAATAGAAGACATTGATATTCTTTTCAGTGCGTCTGGATCTTTTTTACGTAGGGATTCTGATGGGGCTTCATGCGAAGATCCAACTCGTGATTCAACAATAATGGATCCATAAGACGACCTTTTGTTTACCCCCTCTACCCAGGCGACGCCGAATAACCACTTCTAGTACTATATAAATGGCAGTTGGTGTGTGTGTATGTGCAAGGTATATCATAAGAGTATAGAGATTGAAGCTGTATTTACCAAGATAGAAATGAACAATGAATGGAACTTTTTTTTTTCAGAATACAAGGTGTGTCATAAAAGTGCCGAATTTGAAGCTGTATTTACCAATATAGAAATTAACGATGAATGGAATGTTAATTTTTCATAAGTATATAAATTTCGATACTTTTTTCACACATCTTGTATGAAACAGCTGTACGATGTTCTACGTGGGGCACACTATTTGCAGAGTTCGCTTGTCATGATTATTTTCAATAATTATCGAATTTATACGATATACGCATTGTAATTGCCTTGAAGCTAAACAAATATATGAATAATAATACATATATATTATATATATATATATATATATATATATATTATACATATATATATATATATATATTCTACTTTATTCTAACTTGTATATTTGCAAATAATCTTAGTATATACTAATAGGGAACCGTGGATATACTCTAGTATGGTACTTTAGCTATTACAACATTTGATATGTATACTTAAGAGCTATCACCAAATAGTTCAATATATAAATAAAATAATAAACTTCATGAAACTGTCAGTCTCTCTCTCTCTCTCTCTCCCTCTCTCTCTCTCTCTCTCTCTCTCTCTCTCTCTCTCTCTCATCTTTCCATTCCGTTGAAATAGACATAATGAAAGGATGAAAAGAAGGAAAGAAAGAATAAAAAGTGAGAGAGAGTTAAATCAAGATTATTATACTTTTTACATATTGAACTATTTACAATAGCTGTTAAGTAAGCATATCAAACGTTATAATAATTAAATCATCATACTGTGGTATATCCACAGGTCCTGCTAGTAATAGCGAAACTGCTAAACAGTGTTTAAACACACACACGCATATGAAAACGATAAAAAATGAATATTTCTAAATTACGATAGAGAGGACAGGTAAGCTGGTTCTGTTATCGCGAAGCTGGAGCCGGTCTGACGTTGACTGTTTGGTTTTCTAAGATATGGAAGCCCATAATATCTCTCTTAATCGTATTTATGGGAATTATTCTTATTGATTGATCTAATAGGAAATAGATAAATCGTAAATATTTTGCTTTATCGATATATACAAAGCAGTTCGGCATTCTTTGATTTGGACTCAAATGATAATTCCCAGTTCACCTTTGGTTGAAAGAAATCGTTTTACTGTCATAAACCAGCTGTGATCCAAGTTATGACTTCTTATCTGATCTGTAGATCGTGTATTTCAACTAGTAGATTGATATAAATCTCTGACACAGAGGTCATTCATTTCTCTTTATTTGCTTATCTTGGTTTATTTTTTTTAATTCTGAAAAAATACGATTATACATACACATATAGAATAAATTGCATATATTATAATATATAATTATATATATATATTAGGAACTGGCAAAACTAAGCTTAAAATGCGGTTTTGACAAAAATGAATTTAAAGCCCCCCCCCCCCCTACAGAAAATTATTTATAAGATTAATAGCCAATTAAATAATTATCGAAATGACTAAAACAATCTCATAACTTACTTAGTGCGTAATTGATGTTTGACTGTTTGGTTTTCTAAGATATGGAAGCCCCATAATATCTCTCTTAAATCGTATTTTTTGGAGAAATATTCTATTGATTGATTCTAATAAGAATAGATAAATCGTAAATATTTTCTTTATCGGTATTACAAAGCCGTTTAGTATTCTTGATTTGGACTCAAATGATAATTCCCAGCTCATTTTGGTGGAAAAGAAACCGTTTTTAACTGTCCATAACCAGCTGTGATCCAATTTATGACGTTCTTATCTGATGTAGACGTGTATTTCAACTAGTAGATTGATTATAAATCTCTGAACACAGAGGTCTCATTCATTTCTTTATTGCTTATCTTGGGGTTATTTTTTTTTTTAATTCTGAAAATAGGATTTATATATATATATATAAGAATAAATATGTCTAAAACTAATAATCTTCATACAATGACTGCTATTTACACAGTAGCTTTGCAATAACAAAGCCTTCATCAGATTGATGACTCTGGATTCAAGCCACGGTTTCGGCCGCCCGCGAAGCACATTACCACAACCTAGAGCGGCCCCAGCAGTATCTCACCAGATACCACCACCCACCATACTTTGTCGCAGTTTTATGTCACATTGAAGGATTGCCATATCCCACGCTGATGCGAGTTAAGGCTCTATCCTGGGATCTAGTGTATTTCCACTTTCTCTGAATGTCTTTGAATGAGGCTTGAAGATTAGTATTATCTGCGTTATTCGGACTATTGTGGCCACTCTTCCCGAGTTCGAAAAAGAAGGTTCCCGAGTCCGAGAAAGGTTCCCGAGTTCGACAAGAAATACCCGAGAAGGCCGCAGGGCAGATCGCCGAAACGTTTGTACAAATAACAATTGAAGTGAGGAACAATAGTCCCGAATAACGCAGTTAATACCATTTCCTCTTTGTCTGTGGAGAAAGTCCAAGTTTAGTAAAAAATGCTAATAATAAATATAATATATAATATATATATATATTTATATATAAACGATTATATATATATTAAAAACGAACATGAAAACTTATTCCATCGTTTTCCCACCTGAGGATGGCAAAGTGTAATTTGCCGAAAAGCGCTAGTGTTGAAACATTCGGTGGACTGGTATACCAGTTCCACCCCTGACACCAGAAGGATGGCCCGGGAAGATTAGAACGGATTCAATGAAAGACTTGTCAGGCTGGAATTGTCTGTTCAATTCAACGAAATACTATATATATATATATAATATATATATATATTATATATATATCGTGTTGGTGTGGTTGCTGTGTGTCGTCGTGTGTGTGCTTGTTATATTAGCATTTTGACTACTAATATAATGTCTGGGAAAAGTTATAGATTATATTCCCGACTATAAACATCTTGCCTTTTCACCTTGTAGTAAAATGCAATAAGTTTGAGCAAATTTTTCGGAGTATATTTATGACGGAGTTATGACTCAAAAGAGGAGTATGTATCGCTGTTCAGTATTCTTATTAGTTAAATGTGCATTCTTTACATTTAATGACATCGTAATACTCATTGCCTTAAATCCAATGCAAATACACATTATTGCTAAATTCAACCATAATGACACTCGTTATTGCTAGGTATATTAATATATCTAATGCCATTGTCATAATCCCCGTATCGTTTTACTTTTAAGAAAACAGAATTGAATCAAATAGAGTAAGTCATTTTGAAAAGAAACGAAAAGGTTGTTATCAAACTTTATTTTACTACAAAGAATACGTAGAGAAGATGTTATGAATGAAAACGAGATTTCCCCTGTCCACCCAGCATAACCCCGTGGAGATAAAAAGTAAAAGTAAATTGACCATAACGAAGACGCACGCCGGTCTGTACGGTGTATGACTCTCTTTGACTTGAAGACTAATTCCGCTGACCACGAAAGAAATGCTAGAATCTTGTGACAGTGTGCTGTAAACTGTACAAACGAAACGGTCTTAACGGCCATGTCGGCAAGCTGTACCTTTGTTAAAGGTTCACGCACTAGAGACAACGACAAGCCCGTATAAGTTATTAATTAGATTGCACAACGGAATTGCACGGTTTTGTAGTTTGTAAAGGCACATTCGTGAAAGAGGCCCCACAACCGTTACCTTTCGTCGTCCCGTAACACTCCACGTTCATATATATTCCTAAACATTTCAAACTTACCAATCATATCATATTAGAATATATTATTTAAAGCCACAATCTAATCTGGTTACTTGAACTTCAAAGTCCATATAAATATTGCTAACGGATGTTGGCATTCTTCCCCGTTCGTACTAACGAGGATGACGTAGGATCACTTTAAAAAACATAAAAATTATCCTGCAACTTGCCGTTGACGTTGATCTGAACAACCAATTTTTTGGAATGGCAATCTCTGTGCGTGGACTTGCAAACAAACAGTGACTGCTTGCTGCTTACTGTCTGCTCTCTCCTTCCATATGACTCTCCTTTTCTCGCGGC
>CM042167.1:82776158-82813658 GCA_023376005.1 Doryteuthis pealeii
TGGAAAAAAAATGATTTAGGTAATCAATTTTCCCAACTGCAAATGTCTGCCGACCAAACTCTTTCTGCTTGCAAAAATATACATGTCTTTCATCACACTCACATAGCGTCTTCACCTGTGAAGGGGGGGAATCAGAATGGCTCTTACCACCTCTGATTTTCTCTGCCAACCTTCGCTGTGTAACACATTAATAAAGCAGGTTTGGTCACTCCGTCTGGGTTGCCTCAATTCATAGCTTCCAACATCCTGGTTCTTTCCACCTGACTAAAACCAACAGCTGCCCATGCAAAGCTTAAACACCAAGCATGCATCCGGGACATCTCGCAAAAGTAGTTAGATCCTTGTCAATACATTGGGAAAACATAAAAGGAATCTCAGTCGATTGCCAGAGGTTGACTGAATTTTCTAAGCAGTTGTTGTTTCTATAGAATCAAAGTTTCTGTGGAAGAATGTAGCTCCTTCCATCGCCGTCCAAATAAATGGGGATCTACAAGTTCTTCCTGAATGGCAAAGCCAAATATATATATATATATATTATATATTATATATATATATTATATTAACAATGAAGGAGTAAACCTACTCGAGTTTCATCGAGTTGATTTCATTTCAGGGTTACTTTATGTTAAATTAATCGAGTTTTCGATAATCTTAGTGGTATAATACATGCCCGTTGGATTAATTAACTAAAAGTAACCCTGAAGATCAATCGATGAAACTCGATAGGTTACTCTTTCCATTTGTTAAAATAATTTGCTCTAACATTGTACTGAGCACTTATGTATTTGTTTTTTCTCAATCTTAGCCTCTGCGATACTGTGCGCTTCCAACGATCGTACTCATACCCACCAGTAAGTTAATACTTATACATTACAAATATAGTATATATATAAATATATATATATATATATATATATTATATATATCTGAAACAAACTTTTATAGATTGTCACCGACTGCATGTTTGCCGCCTTACAGGTGATGATACTTTGCGCATTCAGAATTCATCCATCATTGTCAAACCAGCAATCCAAAACACACAACACCTATATAAAATTAATAATAACGGTATATATACATACATATTATAAAATAATATTAGATAGAAACGTAATAAATTATATATATAAAAATGGTATATAATAGCAGTAATATATTCTCAGTCTGAATTCTTGGCTCTTAATAAATTTAATTAGATTAAATCGTTCCCTACTATAATCTTAAACGAAATGTTTCTAATGTGGTTGATTTTTAGTCTCAGACCTATATTTATTTTAAAAAAATTTAATTTCGCTTCATAGTCAACACTTAACTTTTCCCTAATCCAAAGACTCAATGGCTGATTCAATGAGCAATTTGCCTAGTATTATATATAAAGGCAATATAATGTCAGAAAAGTCCTGTAAATAAAAAAATAAAATCATTAAGAATGTAGCGTAAATAACTAAGGGAATTGTGACTTGAGTAGTAATAGAGTTTCGGCTACAGACAGAAAAACACACAATCTCCATTATAATAAGATATAGAGAGATATATATATATATATATATATATATATATATATATATATATATATATATATATATATATATATATATATATATATATATATATATATATATATATATATATATATATATATATATATATATATATATATATATATATATATATATATAGAGAGAGAGAGAGAGAGAGAGAGAGAGAGAGAGAGAGAGAGAGAGAGAGAAGAGAGAGAGAGAGAGAGAGAGAGAGAGAGAGAGAGAGAGAGAGAGAGAGAGAGAGAGAGAGAGAGAGAGAGAGATGTTTTTCTTAAATTTTATAAGTTGCATAGTCTCCACAGATGTATAATTTGAGTTGTGCTTCCTGAATATCAATGAATTTATTCAAAAAAAAAAAAAAAAAAAGAAGCCCAAGAAAACATGTCTTCTAAGCAGAGAATTTTAATGCACTTTTTTTGGTCTATGATTTTGCAGCTCTCCTCGCATTATTTTATGCATTTTGAAAATTGCATTTTTATTACGTTTATTGCCCTGCCGGCCATTATTTAACAGCCGATTTTTGAAGTGTGTAGGTTTTCGTGATATCCACGTTTTCAAGGATGATAAGTGTTTCTTGAACATGGATTTGAATGGCTCCAAGCTATAGATTTTCATGCATTATTTATCTATTATTTTTCCTCATTCGCTTATATTTTTTTTATTGGATTACTTTTGAAAAATCTCTTCTCACTTGTACTATTTGTTATTAGATTTGCTTGAGTTATTGAGAATTTAAAATACTGTAGTTTTCAGAATAAGTACTGTCGTCCATCTAAAATGATGTATTAAAAAAGAAATTTTTTATATTTTTATTTGCGGATTATAAAATGATGAATATAATGACGAATCTTATTATGTAAACCTCCCTACTAAGTTTTAAAATAGGTGTTCAATTTGTAATACAAGTTTTGTGCTAAATCCTGCTTGGTTTGGTGTCCGATGTCGGATTTTAAAATTCATATCTCATTATAATGGAGATTGTGTGTTTTTATGTCTGTAACCGAAACTATATTTACTACTCAAGTCACAATTCCTAACTTATTAACGTCAAATTCTCCATGATTTTATTTTTATTTAAACCTAAAATTATTACTAAAATTGTTTTACATTATTAATACTGTTGACTATATCTAAATACTGATAGCAAATTGTATTTATATATACAACAAAATAGCGGTTTACAGTGTGAACGGGAAGGCTAATTTGCATATTGATATCAAAAAGTTGATTTTAATAAATATGTGTTTGTATTATTGATTTCTAATTGTTTGGTTTTATCTTAATGAATATAAGCAAAAATCTCGGGTCTAAATCTTAAAAGAAATCCATTAAAAAGAAAAAATAACTGTAATTTTATTTTCCCCTTCACACTTAAACTAAATAGTTAAATAAGAAATCATTAGCAATGAAAGACGGGAGTGATGGAAGAGTGAGTTTCAGTTGTTCTATTTTTTTTATTATACTCTGTTTGACATCTTCTTATATGGATTCTTATTTAGTTTCATTAGCCTTTTTAATTTAATAAAATATTTGATTATATTAAAATTCAAATACTTGCAACCGGAGGGTGCATATGTTTGCTAGTTCAAATAATTTTCCTTTTCTTTTACATTACTCGTAAAAGTGCTGTATACCCTTCTTTCTCTACTTACTTCTATTATTCTTCTGGCGTCTTTGACATCCTAAGTTCTTCTAGCATCTCTTCTATCTTAGGTTCTTCTTCTAGCGTCTTGGTGGTCGGTCGATCGCACTTAGCTCATTTCTTCTTCTAGATCAGTCTTGTTACCAAGACATTCATTATTCACAAAACCGTGTTATTTTCTTAAGCTTTTATTTACTTAACTAAACATTTCATGTAACTAAACATCTGACTAACATAGCGAGCGTATGCAGTGAGTTCCAGTTAAAGCAGGACATCTTCTCTGTCTGATGTCCAAACTGAAACTGAGGACCCAACCAGGTCCCACGTGACTTCAGGTATTTTTGCGGTCTTTCTGTACTATTCCATGGAAAGTCCCGCCCGTGATATGAAAAGGCCATCCGTTTAGAAATACATGGGATTGCAATAATATTATGCAACCGCATAGATTATGTAACAAAAGGCGAATTCATGAGTGTGAATTTTTACATAGTCTACCCGACAGATGTTAGTGGATTGTGAAAAGTCCAATGTATATGTTTTTAATTTTCCAACTAGAGTTGATACTTTTGATAAATTCAAACTTAAGGAAAACATAACTTAATACATTAATTCATTTATAAGTTTCTTAAAAAAATTAAGGGACAGTCTTAATTGATGTTGTATAGATTTATAGCTGTTGCGTAGTGATTCAGTTATACCTTTTTTACCCTTATCGTTGTTATATTAAGAGAATTGGTAAGTAAAAATCAAGTCTTATAATGAATAAACTAAAAATTACTATTTGTTGGTAATTTGCTGAGTATTTATCGATATTTCTATTTCAGAGTAACAAAAAAAACCCCTAAAATACTCCACTTTTGCAGTTTTGAGCTGAAAAAAGTGTATATCTGAATCACTACGCAACACTTGTAAATCTATACAATATCAATTAATGTTGCTGTTTAATATTTGAAAAAAAAAACTTTGTGTGTCAAGAAATGTGTTAATCTCTGTCTTCATAGATAAACCAAAATTTTTAAAAAAATCAATAATCACTAAAATGATTGAAATTAGTGTGTATTCCTTTTTGGATAATTTCTTGAGAATTTTAACTGATAAAAAATACAATTGTATATATATATATATATATATATATATATATATATATATATATATATATATATATATATATATATATCATCATCATCATCATCATCATTCGCGCTTTCAGCGCGGATATCCATGACAATCTCTCTCCATCCGTCCCTATCGCTCATATTCTCGGGAGGTCCTCTATGCAGCATCCTGCATCCGCACAGAGCTGATCAATGTACGTTTTTGCTAGTCGGCCCACACTGGCTTCTCCATGTGCTGGCTTCCACAGGAGGACGTCGCTTATGAGTTCGTCTTGCTTCTCCAGCAGTGTCCCGCGTGTCTTGTCCGTCTTACTAGGATGGTTTGGGTGATATGTGGCAGGTGACCGTACAACTGTTTTCTCGTAGGGTGCTGTTTCCATGTCTTGTTCAGGATCACCCGCAGCATTCTTGTGCAGTTCCCATCTAGTTTATTCTCTAGTCATTTAGTTAGGGTCCAGGTGGTGCAGCCATACAGCAGTACTGATATGACAACGGCCCCGACAGTATGAGTAAGGTAAAAGGAAAAGTGAACAAAAAATAATGATTCAAACAAGTAGAAGTCGGAGAGAAATATTTCGTCCTTCTCAAGCGAAGAACACACAAGTACACACACACACACACACACACACACACACACACACATAATATATATATATATATATATATATATATATAAATGCTTGTTTTGTATATGTTTTTTATCTAAATCTGTATATCTACCTTAGAAGCCATTTTATTTTCTCTCTCTCTCTCTCTCTCTCTCTTCTCTCTCTCTCTCTCTCTCTCTCTCTCTCTCTCTCTCTCTCTCTGAAGTGCTAGATCATTGTCTCGTTTCGTTGTAAAGGCAGCCTCTATTTTTCTTTGGAGTTAATTTAATCGGGGGATTTGAAGTGCGTCTTCTGAATAGAGCGGGTTAATCTAAGTCAAGCTCACCCGACTGTTGCTCGAGTCTAATTGAAAAGAAAAGCAATCATTATTCAGTGAAAATCTTTTGCGTCCGGGAAAAGAAGGATTTATCTCGGTCTCAAGACGATACACCCAATCCGCTTAACACTGGTATCTCCTCATCATATCCCCGGCTCTTTTTCTTTCATTGCTTTCAAAGCCTCAAGGATTAATGTATCTGTATCTAAATACCAACTATAAAGTGTTATTTCCTTTCCAGCCCAAGCAAAATGAAAATGACGCGGCCTCCTTAATGGACGCCGAGTCGGGGGGTAATTTTGCTTATCATCAAATACGTCTTTATGGCCGAATAAATTTTATGGGAGATAATTTGATTTTATTCACAGGAGAATGGCGTGTGCAGTTGAGGATTGATTAGCTATCACCCAGGAAGCAGTCACGTTACGATCTTGCATGACTCTGAATGAAAACTAATTAATTAATAATGTAATTGCATCTTATAAAGCCAATTAATGACTTGGTTCATCATCAAACGATTGTGTCTTCTATCTGGGTTACCCTGGTGTCAGCGCATAAAATAAACAGCTTCAGATTTGTTAAATCATAAGCCATGCGTATTTGAAAAGTTGTTTTGTTTTTACTCTTATTATTAAACATTATTTCTGAAATCACACAATTCAATCTTAGAATATTTCGAACCATTGCTCAACATCATTTGATTAAGCAATCTATTTCAATAATTGTTTAACATGCACATAGAATCAAGGGGGCTTGGTGAGTGTCAGGGTCATGCTAATGTGATCATCAAACCAAGTGTATTCTTTCATATACTGAAGTGTGAGGTATGATGGGAAGGGTGGTCTAGATAATACGGTGTGGTTATTTTCCTAAATAAAGGGCCGGGTTAACTCAGTCGGTAGAGCCGTTTGGCTAGAAACCATATATACAGATGTGTGAATCTATCAGTTAAGATTATCCTCCAGTTTGTAGGTGACAATGGTCGAGTGGTTACGGAGCCTCACTGATGATGAATTGATCGGGTTTCCATTCCGTTTGTAGGTAGCCTGCAAATGTCCAACTGAAGAGACGTGATACGTTGAAATACTGAGGATGACAATATATATATATATATATATATATATAGAGAGAGAGAGAGAGAGAGAGAGAGAGAGACTCTTTCCTTTATTTGTATTATTCGGACTATTTGTTGCATACTCTTCTCATTACTTACTTCTTACTTCTATTCTTCTTCTGTTCTTCTGACATCTTAAGTTCTTCTGGGTCTCTTCTAACGTCTGGACTTCTCTTGGGGACTTCGTGTCAGGTCTTCCATTGGGGATTTCTCTTTATCAGAAGCCCTATGTCATTGGTAGTTTTTAAATAATAATACAAGACTTCGATTTACTTTGATCATATTTTATTCTTGAAATCCCCCACCAGACTACCTGCGCAGATCGATTCGGAGCGTGTATAACACGACTCACCACCGTCGTGGTTTCTCGCCGACTGACTAAAATCTATTTCTAATCTAAACCGGAAGAGGGTCTTCTCCACCGATTCTAACGGTATCCACCGGAAGGAAGGATCAGGACAGGTCAAGCCTTGTCATTCAAATCCTTCAAGGCCATGGGCTGCAGCTTATAACGGCCATTTTGATTTCTACACTATTGCACATAAATATTAGATATCTAATAATTATGTAACATATTGTCCTCATCTTAATTTTTACCAACACAACGTTTCGGCCGATGTGTCTTCCAGCCTTCTTCAGGTATTTCTTGTCGAATTCGGGATCCTTCCAGAAGAAATACCTAAAAGTAGGCCGGAGGGTAAATCGGCTGATATGTTGTGTGCTAATAATAAAGATGAGAACAATATTCCGAATAATCCAAATAATCCAAATTATCAAGCCTCCTCAAAAATTCCGTTCAATACCGGCCCTCGCCAACTCAGCGTATGAGTAGCACAGGGATATGTGCGGTAAAGTAAGGAGCTGAAAGTTGGTGTGTCGCTCCACCTCAGACGCAAAAACAATCTCCTTCGTCTAGTGCTAGTGAAAAGGGGATAGACTCCCTCGCTGATTGGCTGATACCGACTTTAGGCCATCCCGACGACTTTATTACTTATTTTCGTAAATATAATGTATAAATTTTGGGATTTATAACTTTATTTATTCTTTTATCTTTAATCTATCATTCTATATTTTTTTTTATATAGTATTACTCAATTATCTTTGCATTATATCTAGCAATGAAAGACGGGAGTGATGGAAGAGTAAGTTTAAAAGTTTTTCTATTTTTCGATTATACACCCCTCTGTTTCTAATCATTTTATCTGCATTCTCATTTAGTTTCATTAGTCTTTCTAATTTAATATGATATTTTATTACATTAATACTTAAACACTTGCACCCGGAGGGCGCATATTCTTTCTTGTATATATGAGAGAGAGAGAGTGGATGTTTTTAATCCGGACTCATCGTGAGAGAAGCAGAAAAAATGAGTCTGGATTAAAAACATTTACATCGAAAAACGGACCTAATTATCATTATGTTCTAATGATGATTTTTCATAAATCGAAATATTGTAATATTAGCAATGAAAATGATATAAAAATATATTCATTTTAACAAGCATTCTGTGTTTTCATACCCTTTTATCTATACATATACCGTCGGATTCATTTCCTCACTCTTAACTCACCCCCCATATATATATATATATATATATATATATATATATATATATATATATATATATATATAAAAGAGTTTTATAATTTGCTTGAAGCATTGTGTATATATTGGTTAGGAGGTTGATTTTGAAGGCTATCACAATGCAGGTGTAAAGAAAAAATAATAATACGGTAACAATGGTGTTGTGTGCTAACCTGTATTTAAGTCTAGTTATGGCATTTCTTTTTAAATGATTTTTTTAATTCATTTAAAAGGAAATGCCATAACTAGACTGCTTCAGTTCCAGTGATCTTTTGTAAAAGAGATTTTATCTCGAAAATTCAAGAATTAAATACAAGTTAACACACAACGCCATTGTTACCGTATTATTATTTTTTTCTTCGCACCTGCTTTGTGATAGCCTTCTAAATCAACCTCCTAACCAATATATATATATATATATATATATATATATATATATATGTGTGTGTGTGTGTGTGTGTGTGTGTATGTATGTATGTATGTATGTATTTGTGTGTGTATTTGCTACTCAGACGTTTCTAAATTTGTAAAATACAGTGGTCTAAGGACAATAATGTAAAGCAATATTGCTCTATTTGAACTGCGAATTTAAAAAAAAAAGAAAAAGGGAAATTACTTCCAACCGAGTGAAACTTGTCTCAAGACTTCTAAAGTCAAAATGAATTGCAAACAACTTCATTTGTATTCGTTCTTAACGCAACATTTAACTTACCTGACAATTAAAGAGTTAACTTACTTTATCATGCGGTTCATACTGGTGCTAAATTACAAAGTAAATATTTTCGTTCCTAGCGTTATTTAGCTACCAATTCTGATCTTTTATTAAGATGATTGCAAGATATCTTTTCCTCCAAGCACGATTTATAAGTTTTGAACACTTATTATAAGAATAAACCCTTTTGAAAATACACCACTTAACCTCTTGTTCTTCACTAGACTTTTTTTTATAATTCCCAGCTGAGCTTAGACTTTTCTTGTGCTATAGGTGTAGCGTTCATCCCTGAAGTAAGCCTTGCAATTATTATATTTTTATTCCTCTGTCTCTCCGTTAAGTATATGTGTACAAAATCCTGTCTATTATTAACTCTTACGTTTGGTTGATAAACTGATTCATTTCCTTACTCTTAACCCATATATATATATATATATATATATATATATTATTATTATTATTATTATTTGAGTTTTCACATCAGTGTTAGCTGATGGTCTTTCACTGGAGTCTGAGTGACTATTATTATTATTATTATACTAAAGCTGAGTTTATCAACCTTCGCCAGCTAAAGGATATTTTTCTATTTATGTTATGGACACAATATTTATACTTAGATATTCCTTGGTTTTAGCACTACCCAGTGTTTGAAAAAAAATTCAGTTTCATTGGTTTAAATTGGGCGTAATTAGCAATTAAGTCAACAACCGACCAATTCCTGTCTAAATTAGACCTGACTCTCTTCCACTCTCCCTCTATATAGAGTTACCGTGAGTGGGAGAGTTAATGTGAGTAGTCGAATTAACCGGAGTTGGAGGTCCTATTGCCTGTTAAAACCAGCAGGCAAACACCCTCCGCAGCACCTCCTAAAACTAGTTAGATTCGCCCCTCCCTTTCTCCAGACCACAGAGAAATTTTGGTCTGTTTTGATAAAACAAAACAAAAGTATCTTTTGATGATTTCAATTTTAGATGAGCGTAAATTTTACGAAATTGAAATCATTCTTTAAAATAGATTTTTTAAATTACTTTAATTATTAATTCATAGAGTATTAAACTTATTTTTTTTAAATATTTCATGTTGGGTAAAAAAAATAGTTATATATTTAGATATTGTGATCTTTTATAAAGATGATTGCAAGATATCTTTTCCTCCAAGCATGATTTATAAGTTTTGAACACTTATTATAAGAATAAACCCTTTTGAAAATATACCACTTAAACTCTTGTTCTTCACTAGACTTTTTTTGTAATTCCCAGCTGAGCTAAGACTTTTCTTGTGCTATAGGTGTAGCGTTCATCCCTGAAGTAAGCTTTGTAATTATTATATATTTCATTCCTCTCTCTCTACGTTAAGTATACTAGCAAATATATGCACCCTCCGGGTGCAAGTATTTAAGCTTTAATATAATAAAATATCATATTAAATTAGAAAGGCTAATGAAACTGAATAAAAATTCAGATAAAAAGTTTTGAAACAGAGGGAGTATAATCGAAAAATAGAACAACTGAAACTTACTCTTCTATCCTCTCGTCTTTCATTGTTATTTTTTTCTAATTTAAGTATTTAGTTAAGAGAGGAAGTAAAGAATAAAATTACAGTTATTTGTTCTTGTTAATGGATTTCATTTAAGATTCATTGAAGAGATTTTTGCTTATATTCATTAAAATAAAACCAAAGAGTTAGAAATCAAAAATACTAATCACATATTTATTAAAATCAAATGTTTAAGATCAATATGCAAATTAGCCTTCCCATTCACACTGTAAACTGCTATTTTGTTGTATATATAAATATAATTGCATGTTTTTAGTATGTAGATATGGTCAACAGTGGCTTCGGCCTCTGGACCATTGCTATAATTAACGGCGTCGATCCCAGGGGGCCATCCCCCCAGGCAACACCTGCCCCCTCGATTTAAAGGGGCAGGGCTGGGTTTATTGCCCAGTGCCTGAGACGCCCCCTTGAGGGGGAATGCCGACGGGATCGACGCAATTTTTCACCTGCCACTCCATGAGCTTCGGCTTGTGGGTGGTCCCACGTTAATAGGGACTTTGTGCCTGACCCGTACAAGTGGGGTACGCGGTAAATATCATGTAGATAAGGTTAACAGTATTAATAATGTAAAACAAGTTTATTAATAATTGAGGTTTAAATAAAAATAAAATCATTGAGAATGTGATGTTAATAACTAACGGAACTGTGACTTGAGTAGTGATATAGTTTCGGTTACAGACAGAAAAATACACAATCTCCATTATAAATAAGAAGATGTGTACACAATCCTGTCTATTATTAACTCTTACGTTTGATTGATAAACTACATTTTTGGTTAAGCCTTTATTCTCAAACTAGACGTGGCTCCCCGGCGTCGCCTAGGTAGAGAGAGATTTTTTTAAGTTAGTCTCGCAGATCCATTATTACTGAATCGGGAGTTGAATCCTCGTCGAATGCCCTATGTAAAAAAAGATTTTGCTTTGGTCTAGCCGCTCTGAAAAGAAACGTTTATGTCTATTATTGGAAATATTAAATGTAAAAAGATATTCCATGCTGTTATCCTTTTTAATTTTATTTTTTATTCATCTTCACGAATATAAATAAAATCTTTTTTTTTTTTTTTGCTCAAAAAGCAAGATCTGGTGATCGAAAATGTGTACCAATATTTATTTTGTTGTTAATTGTTTTATTTTTGTAGTCCTCCCCCCGGACATAAATACATACATACAGGCATAAATACATACTCGTTCTGAAGTGGCATTGATGGTTCAATCAATATGGAAGGGGGGGATATATGGGGGAAAATAGATGTTCGTATCAACAAGCTCCGGCCGAGAGGGGGAGGCAAAAACAAGCGAGTCCACAGTCTTCCAGCAAGCCAAACCTTCCTCTGGTCAACACGCTCTTCGTTTTCGTTTAGCAGCTGCAAAATCCGTCACCGTAGTCAAAATAATTTTTAGCAGTTCAAAGTCACATTTCTTTACTCGGTCGTTCGCGTCAGTCAACCTGCTATTGCAACTCCTGACTGCCCAGCGCCCGACTCACATGTTATTTATTTACCGAAACATCCTGGCACTTCGCGTCTGTCCAGTGCCTAACTCGCATCTGCATTCGCATGCGGGAGGACGCGGGTTCGATCCCGACAGGCAATGTCTTGCTCTTTTTCGTTCTCGTATTTTTAAAATAGCGTAAGCTTGTAATGATACTATAGTTGTTCCTCCTTACATAAAAAACCCATAACAAATCAATATAGAAATACTGTTTGTGGAAATATAATACATAGATTGTGGCTATTGTCGCAGTGTTTATCCCTGAAGGAAGCTTTGCAATTATTATATCTTCCATTCCTCGGTCACAATTCTATACCGCCCTGTCGGCTGGAGCGTTAGAATGCATCGACTGCACCTCTGCAGAGGGGTAAGACTTCCCCAATGATCCCATCTGTTAGCTGTGGGTGGCGACCCGTGATGCTTAAGGATAGAACCCGGTGATTGAACAATCCATGACTTGCAATATTCCAATTTGGTCCTTACTTAGGCTAGACAGAGAGGCCCCCTCCGATCAATTGACTGGTCACGTCAAGCCCTATGATTGCCCCAACCCTATTGCCCTTATGGTACCCCCAACCCTTTTTATCATATGGGTGCTAGAAGGCGGTGGATGAGTGTCTGCATGTCCTAGGAATTAAGTTAAACTCTTTCTGATGGTGAGGTTCCAGTTTTGGATGTTTGGGGAATGTGGAACCCCCTTCATCACCTTTGCTCCCTGGTCCACTCTGACCTGGAGTGGTAGTACCTGTTAGGGTCCCATCTATGGGTTAAATAGAAAAATATTTTTATTAAAAAAATTGAGTATGCATTCAGAATGAATTTATTTCAAAACTTTATCGGCATTAAATGACCCACTGAGTTTGATATGCCGTAAAACAAACCAACCAAACAACAATTCTATATATACCAAATCCTATTCATTATTATTACGAGACGGGATCATTTAAAGAGTTGTAGGTAGGTTGTAATAGTCATTAGGAATCACAATTGAATATGTGATGTCAAATTGAAGGAGATATATAATTTTTTTACTGATGTGGAACTGTAGCATCTGCTATTCTTCATATCTGCTATTCTGGATCGGAGTAACTGGATAGTTTCGTTTATTGTTGCGCTAGACTTTTCTCCGTTCTTTGAGTATGGAATTACTTGGAATCTTCTTGGGATGTTGTTGGGTGCGTTGCCACTTTTTAATAACGAACACAAGCCGTTGTTGTTTTTCTCAGAGCTCATCTCACCTCTTTTTATTTTAACCCAAGTTAAATGTCTTGGATAACAGACGCTCATCTTGCGTCTGTTCACTTCAAACACTCAGCCCAGACTCTCTTCTCTCACTATACCTCTGTCTCTTTGTCCTATTGGGACGTTGCGATCAATCAGAAGCCAACAGGTCGTCATCTAAATTCAAGTTAATTTCCACTATTACATAACGTATAACTAAAATAGTGGAATTTTCTCCATTTCTCCATTTTATTACATTTCATTATATTTATCAAACAAACTTAATTTTACTATATAAGATTTGATGATCGATAATCGTTGACTGATTATTTTTGATGTTTTGTAAATTCGTTATTTCTTCTTTTTCATTTTATTACTACACAAATTAGAATCTCCTACTTCTATCTTTATATGGATAAAATATATGACAAAATTAAAGGAAAATATGACCTTAAAATTTTAGTGGAGTAATATTTGATTAAATCAGAAAGATTTGAAAAAAAATTTCAGATAGAAATATTTTAGACGATATAATCTTTAAAAGAAAGTGATGGCAGTCATCATCATCAAGGCGACTCTCTCTCTCTCTCTCTCTCTCTCTCTCTCTCTCTCTCTCTCTCTCTCTCTCTCTCTCTCTCTCTCTCTCATTGCACTTTGAAAGTCCTCTAGACTGCATCCAGTGTCTGCACAGACCTGATGAATTTCTGATCAAGTATTTATTCCCAAAGGGTTATTCACTCGTTCAATTAATTTCTAAAGCAGCGTAAGTTTGTAATGATAATATTGTTGCGCCTCATCTTCCACAAAAATCAAAGCAATACTGTTTGCGTAAATATAGTTGCTCTAAAATATATTTTTATCTTCAAAACTAGCAGCGGCAACCCGCTGTCGCCTGGGTAGAGTTTTTTATAAGTTAGTCCCGCAGATCACTTAGTACTGAATTGTGAGTTGAATCCTCGTGGGATGCACCATTTAAATCCCTATGTAAAAAAATAAACCTTGCATTGATCCAGCTACTCTGAAAAAAATATTAATATCTACTATCTAAAATATTAAATGAAAAAAAATCCATGCTGTTATCATTTAAATTTTATTTTCTAATTATCTCCACGAATATAAATCAAATCTCTGTTAGTTTTGCTCAAAAACCAAGCCCTGGTGATATTTAATGCGTATATATATTTACTTTGTCATTAATTGTTTTATTTTCAAAGTTACCACCATGTTGTATACCCTTCTTACTTTCTATTCTTCTATTCTTCTTCTGACGTCTTTTCTATCTTACGTCTTCTTCTAACATCTTCTCTAGCGTCTGGACTTCTCTTGGGGACTTCGTGTCTGGTCTTCCATTGGGGATTTCTCTTTATCAGAAGCCCTATGTCATTGGTAGGTTTTAGATAATAACACATGACTTCGATTTACTTAGATCATATTTTATTCTCGAAATCCCCACCAGACTACATGCGCAGATCGAGTCGGCCGCGTGCTAAACACGACTTACCACAGTCGTGGTCTTGGCTGAACTTACTAAAATCTATTTCTAATCAAAATCGGAAGAGGGTCTCCTCCACCGATTCTCACTGTATCCACCGGAAAGAATCAGGATGAGGTCAAGCCTTGTCACTCATCCTTCAAGGCCGTGGGCTGCAGCTTATAACAGCTGTTTTAATTTCTACACTACTGTACATAAATATTAGGAATCTAATAAGTATGTAACATCCGGATATACATATACATACAACTGTCCTTTTTATTTGTATATATGGATGTTATATAAGATAATCCTCGCTGGATAATCCTCGTAGTTTCCATCAGTGATATTTTTAGCGGGATAATCGTTATTTCCTGCCTTTTTTTTTATTGGGATTCTCTTTTTTCTCATTAGATTAATTTGGGTTTAAAAAGACTGTATAATACGTATCATCATCATCATCATGTCGCGCTTTCAGCGGATATCCATGACAATCTCTCTCCATCCGTCCCTATCGCTCATCATTCTCGGGAGGTCCTCTATGCAGCATCCTGCATCCGCACAGATCTGATCAACGTACGTTTTTGCTGGTCGGCCCACACTGGCGTGTGCATGTGCTGGCTTCCACACAGGAGGACGTCGCTTATGAGTTCGTCCTTACTTCTCCAGCAGTGTCCCGCGTGTCTTGTCCGTCTTACTCGGATGGTTTGGGTGATATGTGATAGGTAGCCGTACAGCTGTTTTCTCGTAGGGTGCTGTTTCCACGTCTTGTTCATGATCACCCGCAGCATTCTTGTGCAGCTCCCATCTAGTTTATTCTCTAGTCGATTAGTTAGGGTCCTGATGGTGGAGCCATACAGCAATACTGACACGACAACGGCCTGGAAGTATTGTCTCTTTAGCTTGTCTGTGAGATTGGACCTCCATATGATCGATAATTTACGTATACACATCTAAAACAACAAAGCAATACTGTTTGTGTAAACGTAGTTGCATTAGACAAGATATTCGGTTATTTTCTAGTTGAGTGACATGATATTACAGGGTGACCCAGAAAAAACAGAACCCATATTATTTATTTTCCCATTAAACTAACCCTAAACCCTAACCCTAAGCCTAATCCCACCTAGTTGAGTAACATAATATTACACGATGACACAAAGAAAAAAGAAAACACAAATATTGTAATAAAACGGTTAATTTTAATTCTAATTTTTTTATGTTTCAGTCCAACAAGGGTTAGCGTTAGGGTTTAGGGTTAGGGTTAGGGTTGGGGTTTAGGGTTAATTTAATGGGAAAATAAATAAATAATTTGGGTTCTGTTTTTTCTGGGTCACCCATGTTACTGAACTAGGAAATATTCTTATCTTCAAACTGAACGTGTACGTCAGGATTTTGAAATGACACGTTGGATCAGCACTTTAACTGCAATAATCTCTTGGCTCAACGCCAGCATTTCTCTAACTGAATGCAAGTCAGTGGTGCTGACATGTGCATGAGATGCAATTGACAGAAAAAGGAAAAGAGGACACACGTATGCACATGTCTATTGCGTATAGCATGTAAGATATATTATTATAGAGTTTCGTGACGGGTTAGCATTTGAAATACTTCGTTCGACTTTGAGACTCGGCTTGACAAGTAGATGGACTGTTCAATGGAAATCAGAACTCAGCTGTTTATTTGCATAGTCGAGGGCTGATCCTTCTGAAGGGGGATATTCCCTGAATGATGGACCTTTTCCTATCAGATGATATTTGTATTCTAGCAGAAAAAAGCCTGGGACATATTTTGAAATGTAAAATCTGGAAATGGATTTTCCTAGGGAATTATGTTTGAGTGTGTTGCGCGAAGAAATAAAAAAGATACCAACTGTCAAAAAATGAAATGGTCTAAATCTTTTCACACTATTTCATATATAAAATGCTGGTGGGTTATAATATCTCTTTCTCTCTCTCTCTATCTGTCTGTCTGTCTGTCTGTCTGTCTGTCTGTCTCTCTCTCTCTCTCATATATATATATATATATATAGTATATTAAGAAAGATTGAAAAAACACAGGTTTAAATGAGTTAAGTGGTGAGTTTATTGGCCGACGCTGCAGTGTTTCGATCTATTAATTAGATCATCTTCAGGGCATTTGTTGACATATGGAAGGTAATAAGAAATTTTTTATGACAGAATAACGATAAAATCAAGTGATAGTCCTTGTTTATCAGTCTGTTTAAAATTTGAAGTTAAAAAAAAAAAAAACAGACTGATAAACAAGGACTATCACTCGCTTTTCTCGTTATTCTGTGATAAAGAAATTCTTATTACCTTCCATATACCAACAAATGCCCTGAAGATGATCTAATTAATAGATCGAAACACTGCAGCGTCGGCCAATAAACTCACTACTTAACTCATTTAAACCTGTTTTTTTCAATCTTTCATTATATACTACATACCGTCGGATTCACTTCCTTTTCTTTTATATATATATATATATATATATATATATATATATATATGTATGTATGTATGTATATATATATATATATATATATATATATATATATATATATATATATATAATTTATGAACAAGTCTCTCTCAAAATATTCTGAGTGATGTTATTTTTTATATATTCATGGTATTCCAAAAAGGTGAATTTATTCTGGATGGCGAAGTCGATGTTATAAGGTTTCAGTGTTAGTATACCTTCAGCAGGACTTTAATGTTGTTCGAGTGAAGTGTATGAGTTCCGAAAGACGGGAGGATAGTAGTTGTTGTGTTTGAAGAACAGCCGTAACCGAGTTCAACGTACCATTTTCCCGGTACACATGAAGACGCCCCAAGAAACCGTAAAAAGTGTGGTATATTTCATGGAGATACCAGAGATAAACAACCAGACCAAGACTAAAAAAAAAAAAACAGTATGTCCTGCTATTCATACAGAGCCGAGTGGTCTGTTGGATTTATGCTTTCTAAGGGTATTAGCTTAAAGGGAAATACAAACGACCTCGTTCAGGATTCGAACTAAAGTCGCTGGTTCCATTTCCTACGAAGATGACTATTTCGCTAAGTGTGCTTCATCTGTTGGATTAAATTGATATATAATGTGAGCTATGCCCCACCACTTAAACTCATAGACTCTGCGGCGTGGGCGTATGGATTAAAGCCGGCCAATCAACACGCTCGAATATGTGGTTAGTTAACTATTTAATCACTAAACTATTTAATCATTTGATCTCTGAAAGCCCTTTCTTTGCACATATACGACACGGACGAACAGATCAGCAACCAAGGACTCTGCAGAACCAAGGATTCTTTACTAAGGTCCAACCAAATGATTCTGCGAAACACCGAGGAACAACCAAGGATGCTTAACCGAAGAGCAACTGTTGTATATCGTACGAGCGGAAGTAGGATTTTCCGGTTGGATCGAAACAAAGAAAAGACGACAAAAATTACAAAGCCTTTTTTCCAGGTAAAAGCTAACAAAAAAGTTTTAAAAAACGGAAGCGAGGCTTTCCAGTCAAAGGAGCAGGGAGAAGATAAAGAAATATATAACAAAGGTCCGTTATTAGATCAAAAGATAAACATGCGTAGGAGTATCTATCGCTATAAAGGCCAGATGGTTCGAGCCGACAGTCAGTCAGACAGCGGACGGCGGAGGGAGAACAGTGAGTGACCGACGCTCACGGTCCGTTGCGGCCAATGGCGGCGAGACGTTACCAGCCACCCCTTTACCTCAACATCGCCAGTCATCCCAACAATAGTAGTAGTCATTGTCAACGCTCGCCACCCACCACGCGAGGAAGAAAGAAATAAACTCAAAGTTTTTACAATACCCATGTGTTGTGATTTTCTAAGTCCGACTACTACATACTTCGCAACGTGACCATATATATCACAACGACTACTAACATACACGATTTAGCAGTGTGAATTTGAATGTGAGGCCGCTATATAACATAGCGAAAAAGATACCAGTACGTAACACAACCAAGGATTATTCACTACGGAACAACCAAAGGATTCTACCTAACACCGAGGAACAGCCAAGGATTATTCATTATGGAACAACCAAAGGATTCTACCTAGCACTAAGGAAAATAAGGGATCTCCACTGTAAAGTGCCCTGTATAGCGCAGCCTAAAAATGACCCGAGAATCGTGAAATCATCATGACAAACATCAGACAGCAGTGTTTCTTCTCAGTTTGTTTAAAAAAATCAATTTCAACATAAATTTTCTTAATATCTTCTTTTTGTCATTTCTTTTACATTTTTTCTTTTGTAATAATCAGATTAAAGTTTTTCTTGATTTATTTAGCCATTGTGTAATTCTATTTCTAAATAGTTTTATTAATTAGATCTTTTTTTTTCTAAAAAAAAAAAAGGCAAATTTAATTAATCCATCGTCAATTTTTTTTAAAAAGAAAATTGTCCTTAACTAATTAGTTTTATCCAGATACTATACCGCAGGCATGAAACATATCCTCTGTAATATGGCTAATTGAAATGGGGCAACTGAATCCGTGCCGAAAGGTGTGGCCAATATTCAAGAATTGTGATAATACGATGCAGACAAAGATTAAAAAACGAACTAATTGATGAAGAACAAAAGAAGGAACTAACATTTCTGTCGTATTTTCCATTTTCTCTACTTTTTGTTTCCGTTTATTGTTCTGTTTTTTCTTTCTATGATTTCTTTTTAAGAAGAAAGAAAGAAAGAAGAAAGAAAGAAAAACAAAGAAAAGAGACGTGGAAAAAAAAGGAAGGGAAATAAAAAGGAAATAATGGAAAGAAAGAAAGGAAGAACAAAAACGAAGAGAAAAAGTTACGTGGTGAAAAAGAAAAACACAACCGAAAAGTTAATTCATTCTTCTGTTCTTATCTCTCTTTCTTTTCTTCTTGTCTCTTTTTCTTTTTCTTTGTCTTTCTATTTGTTTTTCTCTTGTTCTTTGCAATTTCTCTTTCATTATTTCCTTTTATTTATATTCTTTGTTTTTTCTTTCTTTCTTTTTTTTTCTTTCTTTCTTTTTCTTCTTTCTTTATTTATTTACTGATATGCTTTCCTTTTTCTCTACTTTTCTTTTTTGTCTTCGTTTATACTTTTCATTCTTTCTTTTTCCTTCTTTCTTTTTTCCTTCTTTTTTTTTCGTTTTTTTTTCATTCTTTCTTTTTCATTCTTTCGTTTTTTCATTATTTTTTTTTTCCTTCTTTCTTTTCCTTCTTTCTTTTTCCTTCTTTCTTTTTCATTCTTTCTTCTTTCATTCCTTCTTCCTTTTCCATTCTTTCTCTTTCCTTCTTTCTTTTTTCCTTCTTTCTTTCTTTTTCATCCTTTTTTGTTCTTTTTTCTTTTTTTCATTCTTTCTTTTTCCTTCTTTCTTTTTTCTTTTCTTTTCCTTTCTTTTTCATTTTTTTCATTCTTTATTTATTTTTCTTTATTTTTCTACTATATTATCTGTCTTTCTTTTCTTCATGTCTCTTTTTTCTGTGATTAAAATCCAAAGTCTGACATTTTCAAAACGATCTCTTTCAATCAGCTTTTAGATCACCAAAGTTAATTAGTGATGAGCCTGTTCAATACTATCGACAAAATACGTCGATCCTCCCAACAATGTCACTTGTCAGGTGGGGAAAAAAAACTTGTGAAAAATATTGGCCTTTGTTCCATGACATTGTATACGTCTGGTATAATTAAAAGGTCGTACTTTTAAGGAACGCGAGTATTAATATATAGATAAGAGGTTCCTGGTGCTAAATTAGGGATGGATAAACACTCACGAGGACGTAGTCGGGAGCAGTTATGTAACCAGAAAAACTGAATATTCTGACCAATGGCAATTGAGAGAAAATATTAAAGAAACCTTTATATGCAGTCAGTTAGTCAATCGCTGCCATTTCCCAAACATGACCGTCAGACATTCTTTCTTGGACAACAGGAATGAAATAAAAATTCAAGATTTTCCCGATGTTAATTAGTTGAAAAAATAAGCAAGAGAGAGACATAGCATGTTCTTTATACAGGGTCAGGCAAAATTATTTGACACATTTGTAGGTTAAATAAAAGGCAAATTAAGTAAAGAAACAAAAAAGTGTTTTTATTTTCGAAAAGTACATTTAATGCCATTTTTTTCATATAATGCCATTTTGTTTTCTTTCTTTATAATGTCATTGTTTTTCGTTTCTTTTTCAGTTGCTGCCATGAATTGGACTGGTGAGCATCGCGCTTTCATTGTGAAATGGCATTATATGAAAAAAATGGCATTATATGTGATATAACAAATATAAAGTGCTCAATACGTAAGTAGAGCGAATTTATTACAATGGTATACACAGGAATAACCTACTCGAGTTTCACCATAAGGATCGTCAGGGTTAAATCCACTGAATTAATCAAGATATTGATAATTTAATCAATATCAATATTGATATATCATATTAATCAATATTGATTAATATGATATATCAATATTGATATTGATTAAATTATCAATATCTTGATTAATTCAGTGGATTTAACCCTGAGGATCCTTATGGTGAAACTAGAGTAGGTTATTCCTGTATCTACCATTGTAAGTAATATATATATAATGTGTGTGTGTGTGTGTGGTGTGTTACCTTCTGTTATCTTTCTTCTATCATTAAAGCAATGGTTTTCTTGTTACAGTACTGGCAATACTACTAGTCGTACCAGTAGTAGTATGTGTACTAGAACCTGTATTTTTTTTTTACATTTTCAACAGTAATCTATATATAAAAGACTTTTTCCATCGTATGCAGATTATAATTTTTTTATTACTGGGAGTGTAAATAGAAGGTTTTCTTTTTACTGTACTTGCAATACTACTAGTATTACCAGTAGTAGTACGAGTACTAGACCCAGTAGAGTTTGAATCTTCACGGCTCAACTGTATATGAAAGGCTTTTTAACGTAGAGAGATTATAATTTATTTCTAATACTAGGAGTATGAGCAGAAACCTTTTCTTGTTGCATTAGACCTCGAAAACCAGAGAAACAGCCAACTCACTACCCTCACATTATAGGTTTGGTTTGGTTTGTTTTGTTTTACGGCATATCAACCTCAGTGGGTCATTTAATGCCGATAAAGTTTTGAAATAAATCAATTCTCAATGGATAATACAATTTTTTTTATAAATACATTTTTCTATTTAACCCATAGATGGGACCTAAACGGTACTACCACTTCGAGTCAGAGTGGACCAGGGAGCAATGGTGATGAAGGGGTGCTCCACATTCCCCAAACCTCCAAAACTGGAACCATCAGATAGAGTTTAACGTCATTCCCAGGACATGTAGACCCGCAGCCACCGCCTTCTCGCACCCATATGATAAAAAGGGGTTGGAGCTTGCCATAAGGACAATAGGGTTGGGAAAATCATATAGGTGCTAGGGCTTGACGTGACCAGCCGATTGATCGGAGGGGGCCTCTCCGACCGCCCGTCTAGCCCAAGATAGGGCCAATGTGGAGTATTGCATGTCATGAACTGCTCCTCCACCTTCACATTATAGAATCTAACTCCAAGATGTGCCATTTAATGCTTAATGGAGAAAAATTGATAAACGAATGAAATAAGAGGGAAGTTATTGTTTGGAAATACTGGAAAAAAATTAATAGACTAATTTAAATTGTGTGCGATTCTTAAAGAATGTTTTAATTGGTGAAAGGAGACAATGGAATCGTTTCTCAAAATCGGTGTTTTCTTTGCAGAACAAAACAATACTTTTACAAACATTCTCTTTTACAGTATTGTTCTGATCTGAAGATTTTTTTTTCTTTTTAGTGGAATCATTGAATATGATAGCTGAAAGTATTATTAAAAGGATATTGATTACTGGGTGAGATCAATATGCTCTTTACCAACGTTTTAAATGGAAAGAAAGAAAGAAAGGGATGAAGGGAGGAAGAGGAGAGAAGAAAGAAAGAAAGGTAAGAAAAAAGAAAGAGAAAGAAAATAGGAAAGAAAGAAAGGGATGAAGGAAGGAAGATGGGAAGAATGAAAGAAAGGAATGTAAGAAGGAAAGAAAGAAAGAAAGCAAACATAGGAAAGAAAGGGATGAAGGAAGGAAGACGAGAAGAAAGGAAGGAAATACAGAAAGAATGAATAAAGAAAGAAAGAAAGAAAATATGAAATAAAGAAAGATTAAGGACGGAAGACGAGAAGAAAGAAGGGAATGTCAGAAGAAAGAAAGAAAGAAAGAAAGAAAGAAAGAAAGAAAGAAAGAAAATATGAAAGAAAGATGAAGAAAGGAAGACGAGAAGAAAGAAAGAAATATAAGAAGGAAAGAAAGAAAGGAATGAAATGAATGAAAGAACGAATGGGATGAATCAAGTAAGGAAATAAGAAAGAAAGACAATGGGAAGAATGCAAGGAAGAAAATGAAAGAATTGAAGGAAGAATGATAGAAAGAAGAAAGGAATGAAGGAAGAAAAATCAAAGAAATAAATTATCGAAGAAATCAAGAAAGCAAGAAGGACAAAAGAAGGGAATGAAAAAGGAAATAAGACAATGAGAAGAAAAAAGAAAGAAAGAAACCAACGAAAAAATGAAGGAAGGAGGAAAAGAAAGGAGATAAGAAAGAAGAAAAATAAAGGGAGGAAAAACCACAGAAAGAAAGAAAGAAAGAAGGGAAAAGAAAGGAAAAAAGAACGAAATAAAGAAAGAAAGGAAGAAAAAAGAAAGAAAGAAAAAAGAAAGAAAGAATAAAGAAAGGAACGAAAATGAGAAAAGAAAGAAAGAAAGGTAGAAGGGACAGAAGAAAGAAAGAAAAAAAGAAAAAAGAAGGGAACGAAAAAGAAAGAAAGAGAGGAAGAAAGAAATGTGGGAGGCAAAGAAAGCAGAAAAAATGAAAGAAAGAAGAAAAAAGAAGGAACGAAAAAAGAAAGGAAAGAGAGAAAGAAAGAAATGTGAGAGGCAAAGAATGCAGAAAGAAAGAAGAAAGAAGAAATAAGAAGGGAACGAAAAAAGAAAGAAGGAGAGGAAGAAAGAAATGTGAGAGGCGAATAATGCAGAAAAAAGATAGAAAGAAAGAAAAAAAAAAAAAAGAAAGAAAGATGAAAGGAACCGAAAAAGAAAGGAAGAAAGGAAGAAAGAAAGAAAGGTAGGAGAAAAAGAATACAGAAAGAAAGAAAGAACGAGAGAGAGAGAGAGAAAAAAAAGACAGAAGAAGCCGGTTAATTGTACTCCATTTTCTCACTAAAATAAGACGCCCAACAATTGAACATTTTAAATAAAGATTTCAATAAATGTGCTGAGCTAGAAATGATATTATTGTCTGAATTCCGAAGATTTCTTTAATTACTTTGATCATACAACGGATCATTTGCTTCAAGCAGAAACTCAAATAATTAATTATCAACTGGAAAATATGCAGCTCTTCAGAAGGAACAAAATATGTGCTGTTTGAAATCGATACCCGAGGAAAAAAATATCAAACTTGTATAAAGTTATTTATTTCTTAAAAAGTGTGTTGTTATTATAAAGATTAAAAAGCACATGGAAAAATATACATAGAATTATTTGTGTACGTTCTATAGCAGAGTTTATCAAACTTTTTCATCTGACGGCACAGTGAGCTGGACAATAATTGATCGAGGTACTATCTAGTGGAAAACTACGTAGCCTGTGAAGGTTTTTGGTTTTTGGTGGATGAGCTGTCGCCCAAGCAGCAGATCCTCCCTCTCCACACAGCCGTTGTGATCCAAAGGAAAGGTAAGAGCCAATGCAGTTTGGCAACAACGGTGTCGCAGGATTTGCTTGGAAGTTCTGAGATTTAGCACCGGCAACCTTAGGGACTCCAGTTCCTGATTTGTTTTCAGGGTTTACTCCCTTGGCATTTCTTTGGGTTAAGGTAGAGCTGCAAGACAGCGGTGGTTTTATGAGACTTTTCTTTGTCCTGGGTGAGTTGCTGGTCAAGGCTAGTAATTTGAGTAATAGGTGCCCTAATTTGCTACTGCCGGTGTGATCGGTCGCTCGTTCCCCAAGGGTTCTTCTACTCTTTGATAACAGATTGCGTACTATAAAAAAGCTATAACTATCATCATCATCATCATGTCGCGCAAGCAGCACATATATCCATGACAATCTCTCGCTA
Source organism: Doryteuthis pealeii (assembly GCA_023376005.1). Lineage (NCBI taxonomy): Eukaryota > Metazoa > Mollusca > Cephalopoda > Myopsida > Loliginidae > Doryteuthis > Doryteuthis pealeii. The sequence continues at coordinate 82,800,638 of CM042167.1, forward strand.
ACCTTCCCTATCACTCATTGCCCCCGGGATGTCTTCTGTGCAGCAACCAGCATCCTCGCATAATTGTCAATGTAGGTCCTTGCTGGGCGGCCCACACCAGCATGTCCATCTGTTGGCCTCCACTGGAGAACGTCGCTTATGAGTTCATCCTTGCTTCTCCCAGCAGTGTCCCGCATGCCTAGTCCGTCTCACTCGGATGGTTTGTGAGATAGTGGGCAGGTGGTCATACAGCTACTTCCTTGTGGGGTGCTGCTTCCACGACTTGTTCAAGACTGCACGCAGCATTCTTGTGAAGCTTCCATCCAGCTTATTCTCAAGGCGCCTCGTTAGGGTCCAAGTGGTGCAGCCATACAGCAGCACAGATATAACCACGGCCTGGAAGAATCGTCTTTTAAACTTGTCAGTGAGATCGGATCTCCATATGACTGATAATCTGTTTGTGGCTGACCATGCCTTTCCTATTCGTGTATTAACATCACTGATCCACTTTGATCGTCAGCTATTTCATGGCTATGAGCCAGTCCATCTGGTAGAGTGCTGAAGGGGTGATAGCTACTATCCAACAACAACAATAGAATTTTATTAGAACAATTTTGATTTTTTTAATTGTTAAAAATAGAGGGTCAGTTCGGTATAGCCAACGCAGCAAAGTCAGTCTGAATAGTATTCAGCTAGTAAATCCACTTTAAGGCTATTTCATGGCTATGAGCCAGTCCATCTGGTTGAGTGCTGAAGGGGTGATAGCTACCCCCAACAACAACAACATTAGAATTTTATTAGAATACGACTATGCAGATACAATTTTGATTTTTTTAAGTACTTTCTTGGGTTGAATTCAATTAGATTATATTTGTTTGTCACACCTGAATTCCGTCATGTCTGAAGAATCTGAATTACTAAAACAGAAGCCGAATTAAAACACATTCCATATCCAAACATTTTTTTTAAAAACCTTTCAGAATTTTTCAAAATTGCCAAATTATCGATGAATGCACGAATAAAATTTTTCAATGGAAATTTGAATAGAAGATTTTGATTCAATTGGATACGAATTTTCACTTTTTTTTCTGTTTATTGTAAAAATATGTTTTTAGTTTTACTCAGGAATCATTTTAAATTTAAGAAATATTAAGAAATATATTTTTTTAAATTCAACACGTATCGGCTAATTCAATACTACTCTCACTGCTATTCTGATGACATAACTTTTATTGGACTGAATTTCGTAGTGATTAATTGGTTGTCAGTTATATGGCGTCCGTTGTGCTCGATGGAATGATACAAATTGTTGTGAGTGAAACATAGTGGAACGATATGATATTTATAATTACATTATCAATAATGTATGTGTGTGTGTGAGAGTGAGTGAGTGTATGTGTATGTGTGTGAGTGTGTGTGTGTGCATGTGCGAGTGTGTGTGTATGTGTATGCGTGTGTATATGTGTATGTGTGAGTGAGTGAGTGAGAGTGAGTGAGTGTGTGTGTGTATGTGTGAGTGAGTGTGTGTGTGTGTGTGTGTGTGTGTAATTAAGTCTTGGTCGTGAAATTTTCAAACCAGAACAGTATTATTTCTCGGTATTTTTGCACACATAACCCAGTTGATAAATAGTTAGGTTAAGACAGTTCTAAGTGTCAGTTATCTCTAGACTGCAGGTTCTATCCTGGTCAGGGGCAACAGTATCATAGAATAATAATTAACACACCTTAACACTTGTACCCCAGCTATGGTTAGTGGGACGAGAACAGTATGCCCCTATGGACTGAATAAAGGGTTAGGTTCAAAGTTCTGTGATGGCTCCCGATTACGACAAGAAGGTTCCCGAGTCCGACAAGAAATACCTGAAGAAGGCCGGAGAGCCACAAACGTTGTACAGATAACATTGAAGAGTAGGACAATAGTCCGAATAATACAAATAATACTCAGAACAGTCTTGATTTTTCTATATGGAACGGAATTATTCCGACATAACAGGAAATCTACATGAAAATCGCACAGGATTGCAATTATAGATTCACAATTATTAGAAAACGTCTCAAGTTCAAACGCACGTTGTGCACCTGTCCACGCCATGATAGTAACTGCTTGTATCTGAAAAAAAAAAGAAGAAAAAACAACAACAAAAAACATAATAAGACATTACCTAGATGGATCTACAATGTTCACTTGCCCAAGTTCACTTTCACCACAAAAGTAACAGTTTATAATGTGAGAAGTATTAATATATATATTACTACTCCCATGACACCTCTCTTCCCTTACCTCTTACCAATACACACACACACACACACACACACAACCTTAAGGTGTATTTCCGCTGTCGTTCATCGCAAAAAATTTATACACACACGCACACACAACCACACACCTAAAAAATGCACAATGTTTCCTTTTGATACACACACCTACACCGTCCCATACTCACGCCATAAAAGAGAATATTTGACGTCATATTTCAAACCGTCCCTTTTTTCAAACCTCAAAAATGTTTAAACAGACTTAATAAGAATAACTACCACAGGCTTTTCTCGTTATTCTGTGATAAATAATGTCTTATCACCTTCCATATAACAACAAATGCCTCGAAGATGATCTAATTAATAGATCGAAACACTGCAGCGTCGGCCAATCAACTCACCACTTAATCCATTTAGACCTGTGTTTTTTCATTTTTCTTAATATACTACATATATTACTATATAAAATAGTATATATTATAAATATATATATTATATCAGGCCCATTGAAAAGGATCCTTTGGAACATTTTATGAACTATTCAATATACCCAACCCAAAACGTAACGAACCAATGATCGGAACTGCTTGTATCTGAAAAAAATAATAAAACATTACCTAGATGGAGCTACAATTTTCACTTGCCTAAGTTTAATTTCGCAACAAAAGTAAGAGTTTATAATGTGGAAGGTATTACTATAGAACCCTGTATATAAATTATCTCAAACCTTTTAAAAAAGGATCCCTTGGAACATTTTATGAACTATTCAATACACCCAACCCAAAACATAACGATCGCATCAGCTTTTATCTGAAAAATATAATAAGGCATTAGCTAGATGGAGCTACCATTTTCTCTTGCCTAAGTTTAATTTCACAACAAAAATAAAATGTTATAATGTGGCATGTATTACTATAGAACTTTGTATATAAAATTATCTCACACCTTTTAAAAAAGGATCCTTTGGAACATCTTATGAATTATTTAATATACCCAACACAAAACATAACGGACAAATGATCGCAACTGCTTGTATCTGAAAAAAAAAGGCATTACCTAGATGGAGCTACAATTTTCTCTTGCCTATGTTTAATTTCACAACAAAAGTAAGAGTTTATAATGTGGCATGTATTACTATAGAACCCTGTATATAAAATTATCTCACACCTTTTAAAAAAGGATCCTTTGGAACATTTTATGAACTATTCAAAATACCCAACCCAAAACATAACGAAACAATGAACGCAACTGCTTGCATCTGAAAAATGATAAGACATTACCTACATGGAGCTACAATTTTCTCTTGTCTACGTTTAATTTAACCACAAAAGTAAAATGTTATAATGTGGAAGGTATTATTATAGAACTTTATATATAAAATTATCTCAGGCCTTTTTTTAAAAAGGATCCTTTGGAACATAACGAACCAATGAACGCAACTGCTTGTATTAAAAAAAAAAAAAAAAGGCATTACCTAGATGGAGCTACAATTTTCACTTGCCTAAGTTTAATTTCACAACAAAAGTAACAGTTTATAATGTGGAAGGTATTACTATAGAACCCTGTATATAAAATTATCTCACACCTTTTAAAAAAGGATCCTTTGGAACATTTTATGAACTATTCAATATACAACCTAATTCATTACCATCCAATATAATCTCGCCCTAGCACGTTCACAAAAGAATATTGAACATTTTCTGAAGCATTCAAGTTAATTTTTACAAGATTTGAGATTGAACATTTTTTCTTTTCTTTTTTGAAAAATTTAATTTCAATTGAAGTAACCAACCAGTCAACCAAAAAAATAAATAAATGCAGTGTATTTGTGTAGCTTTTATATTTCTTTTAAGTACGATAAATCTTTTCTTTTATTTTTTGTTACATATTTTTAAAGAACATTTCGCAGTATTTGAAGTTGCTCTTGTCTTGTTCACAAAAAGCACGAATCGATTCGAAATTCCATACAGAATTTAATAATTCTGATATTGTTGCATGATAGAATCGAACATAAAAATAAAAAAGAAGAATAAAAAAATGAAAAGTGTTATTAATTAGATTCAATGCCTAGAAGAGAATTGTGAATCCAACAAGTAGAACTTTCTAAGAATTTAAAATAGGAAAAAAAAAAGTCTTAAAAAGAAAACTTGATGAATCCGTAAGGTTTCGTCTTTTGAACAATTCCCCTAAACTTAGCTTGAATGTGTTTGTATTGGCCTTTCTCCCATTCTAGGCAATCTAAAAATTAGATTTCCCATTGTCATCTTATTGATTCATATTAACCCTAAGAAAGACGCCAGTGAGTTCCGCTCCCTAGGCTTCTGTCGGCAAAGTAGCTGAAATTGCAAAATGTTGGAATATGTTATTTAGCAACTTGATTGGCTCTATTGTTGTTTGGCAATAGCGATGTAGAAATGGGGATTTCTTCAATATATACACTGTCCACACCAAATTAATACTTAAGAAATGTGGGATACAAAAAGACAAACGTGTAATAAGGGACATGGCTAGAACGAAACAGGATATTAAAAAAAGGGAAGAAAGCTAAACAATTCTCTTTTTTTGTCACTTGCAGACGTCATTTGTGCGAAATAAAATTTGATTTCTAATGAAGGTATACTTATTTCAAAATATGTCAATTTAATTTAACGTATTGTCTTCCCTTTCTTGTGTGTATGTATATAAATCTTTCTCTCTCTCTCTCTCTCTCTCTCTCTCTCTCTCTCTTTCTGTATATATATATATATATATATATATATATATATATATATATATATATATATACATTCATTTATGGGTACTATGTGAACATAGCGTAAGTAGTTAATCCAATATGTTGTGAATATAGAGCATTAATAGTCGTAGAAGAAGTTATTTCCCGACCGCGGTTTCGCTGTTACTCTAACACCCTCATCAGGGGGACTGGGTGGATATTTTCGGTTACTTTATATAGCTAGACTGATATTTCTTTAATTCTTTCTTAAATTTAATCTTAGTGGACTGCTAGTTTGTAGTTGAGGTTAAACTCCTCCTATCTTGACCTACGTGGGTAGTAGTGCGCTGTAACATTATACTCTTATTACCCCTTACCACTATCTTCAACTTACTCTATTGAACTTTATGTAGTCAGTTTGTCTGAAGTTTGGCTATTTTTTTTTTATTTCTTCTAGTAGTTTTTCTTTGTTAGTTCTTTATCATAATTTTACTGTATTGTGCCCTTATTGATCAATTTTATCTTATTGGTATTCTAATGCATTGCGTAATCTATGCATACATTTTCCTATCCTTTTTATTAATTAAGTCATTTTTATTTGGGAATCTCATTATTTCTAACTTTTCCTGTAGACACAAGAAGCATGGGTCCGTCAGACCTGCGCAAGCACTCGTTTTTTTAATTAAATCCCATTTGATAATCGGTGTTATGTTTTGATGTTTTAAATCCCAAATGTAGCTAGCTAACGTTGTTGCATTTTTTCGTTTAATATTAGAGAAAGTGTGTTTGTGGTTTGTGAATCTAGTTTTAAATTCAGATTTAGTGCATCCTACATAGTATTTGGTAGTGTCCGGTTTTTGGGTAGATGTTACAGATGCTAGGTAAATTACTCCTCCGGTAAGACACTTTCCTCTTACCGGACACATGCTTGGATCTCGGCAGTTGCATCTTTTCTGTTTGCTTCCTTCCTTATTTTTATTTTTATTATTTTGGTTGGTAATTATCCTGTTGTTATGTTTTTAACTATCCTGTCTATACTATCCATACAAGAAAAGCTAATCTTTAAGTTCTTCTTATTAAATATTTTGTGTAGGGTGTTTCTTTATTAAATTTATAAATGTCTTCCCGATTTTTGTGGCTACCTGTAAGTTAAATGGGGGGTTATACCACAGAATCATTCCATTTCAGTTTTTCTTCCCATTTAATTTCTCATTTTGTTGATTTTCGTTGAATTTTATTTTATTGTTAGTGTACCCGCTATTTTGTAGTGCCTTGTTGTATGTATCACTAACCATATTGAAAATTTCCCGATTAGATGAGTTTTTCCTAATTCTATGGTCCACTAAATCTGGGATTCTCCTAATAATTGGGGGTGGGTGGTTAGATCCGGGGTTGATATATATGGGATCAGCATACATACATAATACATACATACACACACACACACACACACACACACACACACATATTATATATATATATATATATATATGCATACATACAAAATACATACACAGATATATATATATAAATATATATATATATATATATCTATTATTAATGGAGATTGTGTTTTCTGTCTGTTAACCGAAACTATATCACTACTCAAGTCACAATTCCCTTAGTCATTTACGTGCATTCTCCATGATTTTTTTTTCATTTAAACCTCAATTTCTGATAAAATTGTTTTACATTATTAATACTGTTGACCATATCTACATTCTAATAACATGCAATTGTATTTATATATAGACTAAAATAGCAGTTTACAGTGTGAACAGGAAGGCTAATTTGCATATTGATATTAAAAATTTGATTTTAATAAATATGTACTTAGTATTATTGATTTTTAATTGTATGGTTTTATCTTAATGAATATGATCAAAAATCTCTTCAATAAATCTTAAAAGAAATCGATTCACGAGAAGAAATAATTCTGATTTTATTCTTTACTTCCTATTTTAACTAAGTTATTAAATTAGGGAAATTTAGCAATGAAAGACGAGAGTGATAGAAGAGTAAGTTTCAGTTGTTCTACTTTTCGATTATACACCCCTCTGTTTCAAATCATTTTATCTGCATTCTTATTTAGTTTCATTAGCCTTTCTAATTTAATATATTTTATTACATTAAAACTTAAATACTTGCACCCAGAGGGTGCATATATTTACTAGTATATATAATACATTCACAATACATACATACACAGAAATATATATAATACATATATATTCACACACATACACACACACACACACACACACATGTATATATATATATATAATAGATAGATAGATAGATAATACATATATAATACATACATGTATATTATATATGTATTATATATAATATATAATATATTATATATAAAATAAATATGTATCATATATATAATACACACACACACACGTTCTGGCATGTAGCTAACCCTCACTTTGTTTAGAAAGTTGGAGGACTCTAGTGAATTCATTTCCGCTTAGAAATATATCAATTAAATATCTCCTATATTTGACAGCCGCTACTGGCCGCATCGGTGAGAGACTTGGCGAACGAATATTCATTCAGGTCTCAATAATATTTCAAAGAGAATTTTTGTAGATGGTATATTAACGATGCAATAACATAATAAAAACCGAAACGTTTTTACATTGACTTCACAATCCATATATAATCTACCTTTTTGGAAAACTTTGTTTTTTATTGTATATCTATAAGTTTATCTATGCAGGATTTACATTTATGCAAATAAATTCTAAATAAATGCATTTTGCCTTTTTCAAAATTTATTACACGTATATCATATATTACACACATATATATATATATATATATATATATATATATATTATTATATAATATATATATATATATAAATATATGTTCTAGCAGTGAACTTCAGCTACACGTACTTGAGTCTCTTTATATCTCCCATATCCAACCCTTCCTGTGTACACAAAAACAGTTCTACAAATTGCTTCTTTTTAACACCTCAAGCCTCAACCTTTCGTGTGGTGGAACTAGAAATTTCGGAACCCCTCCGCACGGTTCGTAATTTCTCCTAATTTATCGTTCCTATTGAGAAAAAAAAAGTAACCTTTTTTCAACAATTCCAACCTGTTCAACCATCTATCAATGAATTTCTCTGATGAGAATTGATCGAAAAAAGAATTATTCATTTTAGATTATGTATCTAATTATAAGGGTACCCTAATTTTCTTTTAAGAAATGTTTCCTTTTCTCTCATGATTGTCTACGCTTTACGTGGCCTCATAAAAGTTTGTACTACTAAGAAACTTTTCATATAAATATATATATTATATATATATATATATATATATATATATATATATATATATATATATATATATATGAAGTGAAAAAACAATGTGTTTGAAATGGCGAAGGCCGACAATTTTTGGGAGATGATATGCTTAATTAAAGTCATACATAATTTGTTAATTAATTAATTATAATTAAATGAATTAGGCGTGCATATCGGTTTAAATGTAAAGCGTAAACAAATCGAGAAAAAGTCGATCTCTGTATGTACATTTCAGCCTATTATGCCTCATCAGCAGAGCTATAGACAGGGCAGTGCTTTGTGCGTGATTCGAACCCTACATGTCAGGCTGACATGCGTACACTCTAACTATTACACAGAGTTTCTTATGATTAATTAATTAACAAATTAGGTATGACTTTAATTAAGCACATAAATATCCCATATTATATATATATATATATATATATATATAATATATATATAATATATAATGCGTGTGTGTGTATGTGTGTTTCAGGTTGTTTAAGATACAACGATATAAAAGTAAATAATAATCTTATAACAAAGAAGGTCCGTATAGAAGGCTTAAATTTTGTTTTACAAATGCTTTTCCATTTGACGTGACACATTCTTGCAGATTCTTTAAAAAAAACTTCCTCAATTTATAACTATCAATTAATCTCTCTCTCTCTCTCTCTCTCTCTCTCTCTCTCTCTCTCTCACACACACACACACACACACACACGCCCACTCTCCACAACACACACACATATATATATATATATATATATAAATTCGGCGATTAACCTGTGCGACGTGAGGAAAACTGTACAGCTGTTTCGACCTAATTTGGTCTGATCAGCAGTGTATAACTACGATCTCTCCCCGAGAGACATTGAACCGGAGAACCCAGAATGCAGAGTCAGAGACTCTACCAATAGGCCAACCGGACACGCCACACATGAAACTCGCCAAATCAACTTGTCAATCATAAGTGCGGAACTACTATAACATGATGTGACGTTTTAGCAGCATCGATTCGTTACCTCTCGGAGTCACGTCTTCGCGGCGTGACGGGTCGTATCCACGTACTCAAACCCATGTTGAGCACAGAAATATAGGACATTTTTATTTTATATTTATATTTTTATTTTATATAATATATTTTTATTTCATTATCTTACATAAATATATATATATATATATATTAACGTAATATCTTATTCAATGAACACACGTGTAATCGGCTACAATTAATCGGTACCTCGATTAATTCAGTGGATTTAACCCTGAAGATCCTTATGGTGAAACTCGAGTAGGTTTCTATTGTATCCATTTCTTTAAGAAATTTGGTCTACTTTGTATTGAGCACTTTGTATTTGTTTTATCGCGGACTTAATCCTTGGATTCTGTGCACGTCCAACGATCGTACCCATATTCACTAGTAAGCCACCTTTTATCTATCTATCTATCTATCTATCTATCTCTCTCTCTCTCTCTATATATATATATATATATATATATATATATATATGTGTGTGTGTATGTGTGTGTGTGTGTAAGATAATGCAATTGACAGGTACGTAGGGGTGATACTATTTGTGATCCTCCAAAATCTCATTGTATATTCATACTGTATGCTCTTTTAGGTGCAAACGTATACTCCCATAAACGGATTCTGAACAATTTCTTATTTCTTTAAAAAATCCCTAAAAAAGCTCAATGTATGATAACTAATAAATTAATTACATATACAGCAATATTTACTTTAAAGGAAAGAAAAACTTAACAAACTGTCATTTGACTATGATTATATATATATATATATATATATATATATATATATATATATATATATGAGAAGAAAATATTTAAAAATATAACAAACATAGGATGTTATGATCAAGGGAAACAATTTTTTGTGTTAATACTTAAGCATTTCGGTATATTGTACCATTTTCAAGGTACTGTTAAGTAATGTTTATGTGAAAGATGTTAAGTGTATAGTGAATGTTTTAATCTTCTTATTTTTCTAACATTAATATTCCATATGAAATACGTCATATCTTTGATAACTTTTCGTTCTCCGCCTATTCCAGTTCATGCATGCGTCATCATATGATCTTCACCTTCCATTTTTGCACATGCATTGATCACGTCATTGGCTTTCGTAAACAAACGCGCATATAAAAATTAACGGTTAATACCATCACATTCACACATTCAATATACACTTAACATCTTTCATTTTGTCCCTCACATAAACATTACTTAACAGTGTTCTGAAGATGGTACAATATACCGAAATGCTTAAGTATTGACACATAAAATTGTTTCAACTGATCATAACATCCTGTGTTTGTTATATTTTTAAAAATATTTTCTTCTCATATTGTCGGATTGATTTCCTCGCCGTATTTCCATATATATATATATATATATATATATATATATATATATATATGTGTGTGTGTGTGTGTGTGTGTGTGTGTGTGTGTGTTTCATATGACGATTTTTGTACCGGTCCCCTTACCAGTGTGGGTTACATATGTTTCTAGATTTGATGGAACTGCCAAGGCCTATATATTTATCTACTCTAAGATAATCAATAACAATTAAAGGCCGTTGGCAATGAAGCACAAGAAAAAAACTATTAAATGGTCCTCATGTCCTTCAATCGGCGATCTAATATATATATATATATATATATATATATATATATACATATATATATATATATATATACTAGACAAAATGTTACCCGTTGGGTCACCCATTAAGCTCTCGCTAGATGATTGGGATTAGGGAAAAGAGTAGGATCTGCCAAAATATCATCTGCTTTTCATTTTAAAAACGAATTAAAATTCATCAAACCGATTATTTAAGGTCAAAAATGTCGAAAGGTAGTAACGTAATGAGCCACAGTAAAAGAAGCAAAATAATATTACATATGTAATTTATTTTTGATACATTTAAAACGATTTTTTCGGTCAATTTCGATCAGGATGCCTGCCAAGACGCTACTTAAAATCCGTTTTTACAAAATAAATTGTAACTTTTGCGATTGAAAAAAATCACACTCGATTGTCAAATTGGACACATAGCCTAGTGAATAAAGATGTTAGGCTAAGACAGTTCTAAATAACAGTTATCTCTAGACTGCAGGTTCAATCCTGTTCAGGGTCAGCAGTAACATAGAATAATAATTAACACAGCTTAACACCTGTACCCCAGCTGTGGCTGATGGAATGAGAACAGGATACTCCCCGTGAACTGAATAAAGGGTTAGGTTCAAAGGTCCGTCATGGCTCCCGATTATGAGAAGGTTCCCGAGTCCGACAAGAAATACCTGAAGAAGGCCAGAGGGCACATCGGTCGAAACGTTGTACAGATAACAATGAAGATGAGGACAAATGTCCGAATAAAACAAATAATACTCAAAAAATTATTTTTTTAGTTTTTATATTTCATTTTATTTTTCGAATTTCGGTACTTATTGACTACCTAAGCAGATTCTAAAAAAAAAAAAAAACATTTTTCTTCTATTCACACCTTCTGTGTTTTGTATTTTTATTTATGCAGAATATAGTATCAATCACATATATTTTGCACCCCAAAAACAAGGGTGTCAAAGTTAAGTGACCTGAAAAAATCAGAAAGTTTTGAAATAAAAATAACTAATGCATTATAAAATTAATTCATTGCTAAAATCAACGCTGAAAATTTCATTAAAATCGGATAATTCCCTGATTTTTGGTATTTTTTTTCAAACGTGGGGGTCAGAATTGTATTTAAAAAACACGGATTTTTCAACGAATTGGGTATATCTAGTTTGACCTAATTTAAATTGAAATGGACATTTATGTATCTGTTTTATACATCTTTGTATACATTCTATTCCTATATATGTTCCTAATGTATCGCTTTTAGATACATTGTATTTTGTATACGTATTTCTGTATAAATGGTTCTCCACGTGCTTACGTATTAAAGTCTGTTTGTTATCCCACAATTTCTTTGTCGGAATATTTCTGGTATTGTTATGTACCCACGTTGGAAGGCCACCTAAGCCTTCCAACCAAATATAACAACATGAAATCCTACAATGGTTATAAGCGTAATATTAGCAATCAGGAGGATAGACAAAGACCGCATCCCAAAAGACCTACTGTATTGCAAATTAGTAGATGGCACCCGACCGGTAGGGAGACTGTGTTGGTTTGGCGATCGTCGCATTTGTTTTGCGCGGGAAGTTCGAAAAGACAAAGGAAAATTGAACAAAGAGACTGGAAAGGGAAGTAAGGACTTCCGGCTGTGGGATAAAGAGAAAGATTAAAATGCGTAGGCGTGTCGTCAATATAATACAATACAATTACTTAGCCACCATTCAACAGGGCCCCACGTGTGGCAGATAGAAGTTTTGTAGTCTCATCTTGACTTCCTCATTTAGTAGCCGCCAACGTCAAGTTCCATGCCCTGTACACGCATCACCGAGTTAGAAGAAGTGGCAAATAAAAAAGTCCTTTTAAATATGATAGAGATGTGTGTTGACTTCATTAATCTTTACATTGGCCAGCAGCCAGGACGATAGTGGTATCAAGATGATACGTGCTATGCAACAAGACCAAGCCTGCACTTTAAATATGTCTGCAAGAGGGACATGAAGACATGCCACATCAACACCAACACATGGGAGGCTTGTGCAGAAGATCGTGCAACCTGGCACCTCCTCGTCAAACAAGGAACGAAAAGGAGTGAAAAAGTGAGGAAAGAAGACGCCGCAGAAAAGA
>CM042167.1:82818658-82853658 GCA_023376005.1 Doryteuthis pealeii
ATTTAAGATGCCAAAGACGCTAGAAGAACAGAAGAAGAAAAGAAGTAAGAAGTAAGTAAAAAGAAGGATATGCAACAACATGACTACAGCTTCGAAGTGAGGGACTCACAATACGTTAGCTGTATCCCCTGCAGAAGGCTTACCACCCATACAGCGTTACCTATATCTGACACTAAGCTATACACTGCTAGTGTTCTCGTGAGTATGGAGTACCCCTTCATTGCTATTATTTCCATGCCCAATAAGAGACAGTATCTGTTAACAATAATGTGTTAAGAAAGGAATATTTAAGAAACTGCACAAAAAAGTAAATATGAATGTGGTTGGCATCCGTCAGTCTACTGAAGACGATGGCGTAGTGTCCACTTTTTTTCATTATTATTTATCTGCAACTGTGTGAGTGGCTGAACACACCAATTTTTGAATGGCAATCTCTGGTGCAGTGTTTACAAACAAACAGTGATGCTTGCTGGAGTTGCTGTTGTCTCTCCTTCCTTTTGGCTCTCTTTTCTGCGGCGGCTACTTTCTTCTCTTTTTCATTCCTTTTCGTTCCTTGTTTGACGAGGAGGCGCCAGGTCATACGGTCATCTGCATAAGCCTCCCATGTGTTGGTGTCGATATGGAATGTCTTCATATCCCTCTGGCAGACATCTTTAAAGCACAGGCGTGGTCTCCCTACCGGTCGAGTGCCCTCCACTAATTCTCCATACAGTAAGTCTTTGGTGATGCGGCCTTTGTCCATCCTCCTGACGTGTTAAGAAAAGAATACTGCACAAAAATATACATATCGTATATTTTCAACTGTGGTGGAGCGCTACACCTACCATCAGATCCCCACTTTACGGCACATTTCTAAGATCTGCTAATCAGGGGCTGAGTTGACAAGGGCCGATATTGATCTCAGAACCTTGTGGTTCCGGGCCGGATGCTCTATCGTTCTACTGCCAATATAGATTTGATATTATAATAACCCCCGACGGTTTGAGATACCATTATACTAAGAAACTGTAAACGTTAAATACAAATTTTCCTATTGTCTTAGATAGACAAGAAAAATCATTTAGTATTCAGTTATAATTGCTTGTTCGATTAATTAAGTTTGATACAATAGTTGATATGAAATTATGGAATATTATTAAAGAGGTTTGATATTAAGATAACCCACGAAGGTTTGAGGTGCCATTAAACTAAGAAGCTGTAACCTTTACATCATTATCCTATATAGTCTTAGGTAGACAAGAAACACTATTTAGTATTCATATATAATTGCGTGTTCGATTAATAAAGTTTGACACATTAGCTGATATGATTTTATGGAATATTATTAAAGAGGTTTGATATTAAGATAACCCACGAATGTTTGGGATGCCATTAGATTAAAATGTAATCTTTAAATAATTATTCTATAGTCTTAGATAGACAGGGAACACCGTTTTCTATTAATTTACAATTGTTTCTTCAATGAATGAAGTTGTTATGATTTTTATCGAAGATTATTAAAGAGGTTTGATATTAAGATAACCCACGAAGGTTTGAGATGCCATTAAACTAAGAAACTGTAACCTTAGATAGACAAGAAATACCATTTTGTATTCCTGTATAATTGCTTGTTCGATTAATTAAGTTTGATACATTAGCTGATAAGATTTTTATCGAATATTATTAAAGAGGTTTGATATTAAGATAACCCACGAAGGTTTGAGATGCCATTAAACTAAGAAACTTTAACCTTTAAATCAGTATCCTATATAGTCTTAGGTAGACAAGAAACACTATTTAGTATTCATATATAATTGCGAGTTCGATTAATTAAGTTTCATACATTAGCTGATAAGATTTTTATCGAATATTATTAAAGAGGTTTGATATTAAGATAAGCCACGAAGGGTTGAGATGCCATTAAACTAAGAAACTTTAACCTTTAAATCATTATCCTATATAGTCTTAGCTAGACAAGAAACACTATTTAGTATTCATATATAATTGCGAGTTCGATTAATTAAGTTTCATACATTAGCTGATATGATTTTTATCGAATATTATTAAAGAGGTTTGATATTAAGATAACCCACGAAGGTTTGAGATGCCATTAAACTAAGAAACTTTAACCTTTAAATCAGTATCCTATATAGTCTCAGCTAGACAAGAAACACTATTTAGTATTCATATATAATTGCGAGTTCGATTAATTAAGTTTCATACATTAGCTGATATGATTTTTATCGAATATTATTAAAGAGGTTTGATATTAAGATAAGCCACGAAGGGTTGAGATGCCATTAAACTAAGAAACTTTAACCTTTAAATCAGTATCCTATATAGTCTTAGGTAGACAAGAAACACTATTTAGTATTCATATATAATTGCGAGTTCGATTAATTAAGTTTCATACATTAGCTGATAAGATTTTTATCGAATATTATTAAAGAGGTTTGATATTAAGATAAGCCACGAAGGGTTGAGATGCCATTAAACTAAGAAACTTTAACCTTTAAATCATTATCCTATATAGTCTTAGGTAGACAAGAAACACTATTTAGTATTCATATATAATTGCGAGTTCGATTAATTAAGTTTCATACATTAGCTGATATGATTTTTATCGAATATTATTAAAGAGGTTTGATATTAAGATAACCCACGAAGGGTTGAGATGCCATTAAACTAAGAAACTTTAACCTTTAAATCATTATCCTATATAATCTTAGGTAGACAAGAAACACTATTTAGTATTCATATATAATTGCGAGTTCGATTAATTAAGTCTGATACATTAGCTGATATGATTTTTATCGAATATTATTAAAGAGTATTTGTCAGCCTACTTTTTTGTACGTTTCGCAAACACACATCTTAAATAAATAAAGTAATTTCGATAATGTTATCTTGCAGCTAAATTATTCCACACGGTTAGAAAAATAATTGCATTACAAATCCAAACTAATGTCTTTTGTTTTTTTGTTTTTTTCTAATCCATTTTGAAGTCGATAAAAATGCCCACAGTTATTAGATCATCAGTTTTCCAAACAGCAATTAAAATAATTAAATCCTTTTCGAGAGAAACGAGTAAAGAAATTTACACTGCATATTGATCAAACGGGGAAGAAATAGTTCATGGATTTTTATTTTATCAAAATCAGACTACGATTACACTGTGCAACAAATATATTGTTACATAAGTAAAAACGGCTGTTTTTCTTTCTGAAACGTTTATTATTTGTCCAATGGATTTTTTTTTAGTAAAAAATCATTTCTGATGCTTTTTTTTATAGTCAAATCATAGCCCAATGCATTTTCATAGTAAAAATTATTTCTAATGCATTTTTATAGTGAAAATAATTTCTAATGCATTTTTATAGTAAAAAACATTTCAAATGCATTTTTATAGTAAAGCTCATTTTCAGTACATTTTTTTTAGTAAAAATTATTTATAATGAATTTTTATTGTAAAAATCATTTCAAATGCATTTTTATAGTAAAGGCCATTTTCAGTACATTTTTTTTAGTAAAAATCATATTTAATGCATTTTTATTGTAAAAATCATTGCCCATTGCATTTTTATAGCAAAACGTATTTCTAGTACATTTTTTTAGTAAAAATCATTGTCCACTGCATGTTTATAATAATATTCAAATCATAATAATAGTCAAATCATAGCCCAATGCATTTCTATAGTAAAAATCATTTCTAATGTATTTTTATAGTAAAAATAATTTCTAATGCATTTTTATAGTAAAAATCATTTCTAATGCATTTTTATAGTAAAAATCATTTCTAATGCATTTTTATAGTAAAAATCATTTCTAATGCATTTTATTGTAAAAATCATTGCCCATTGCACTTTTATAGCAAAACTTATTTTTAGTACATTTTTTAAAGTAAAAATCATTGTCCACTGCATGTTTACAGTAAAGATAATTTCCAGTACATTCTTTTTAGTAAAAAATAATTTCTTATGCATTTTTATAGTAAAAATCATTTCTAATGCATTTTTATAGTTAAGATCATTTCTAATCCATTTTTATAGTAAAGGTCATTTCTAATGCATTTTTATAGTAAAAATCATTTCTAATGCATTTTTTATAGTAAAGATCGTTTCCAGTACATGTTTTAGTAAAAATTATTTCTAATGCATTTTTATTGTGAAAATCATTGTCCAATGCATTTTCATCGTAAAAATCATTTCCGGTGCATTTTCATTGTAAAAAAATAGCATCCCAATGGTTTCGGTTATTTCCGTGAAATGTAAAGCTTTTTAAGCCTAATCTGATATCTTTTGCACGCTATTCTGCATTAGTGCTGACATTGGAAGGCATATACAGCCGGCGTATCCAACTGCCCTAATCGACAGGGCGGACGAAGAATTAAATAGTGAAGAATAAGAAATGAAACTTTATGCTAAATACGCTCGTTACGCGGGAAACGAGCGAATTCCAAAGAAAATAATTATAATAACAATTAAGAAAATAAATGTTTATTGATTTATCTGTTGAATTTATCGACATTTTTTTAATCAAATTTTCTTTTTTTAATTATACAACGTGTAATAAATACCACGCACGATACCCTGTCCTCATCAGCCGCTAACTAGGTATGATGACACAGTATTGGTGGCTTATAGTGGGACTGCCATATCTAGTGTCACCTTTTCGCCACCGGACAGGGTATTAAAAAAATCATAAAATAATATAAATAGAGGAGTAAGTAAATAATGTCCGTTCACCTTTGCAGTTTCAACTTGAATGTATTTTGTGATTTTCTTAATAACGCGGGATTTTCTTAATAACGATTACACTGTGCAACAAATATATTGTTACATAAATAAAAACGGTCGTTTTTCTTTCTGAATCGTTTATTATTTGTCCAATGGATCTTTTTTTAGTAAAAGATCATTTCTAATGCATTTTTATAGTCAAATCATAGCCCAATGCATTTCTATAGTAAAAATCATTTCTAATGCATTTTTATAGTAAAAATAATTTCTAATGCATTTTTATAGTAAAAATCATTTCTAATGCATTTTTATAATAAAGATCGTTTCCAGTACATTTTTTTTAGTAAAAATCATTTCTAATGCATTTTATTGTCAAAATCTTTTCCCATTGCATTTTTATAGCAAAACGTATTTCTAGTACATGTTTTTAGTAAAAATCAGTGTTCACTGCATGTTTATAGTAAAGATCATTCCCAGTACATTATTTTTAGTAAAAATCATTTCTAATGCATTTTATAGTAAAAACCATTTCTAATGCATTTTTATAGTAAAAATCATTTCTAATGCATTTTTATAGTAAAAATCATTTCTAATGCATTTTTTAGTAAAAAAACATTTCTAATGAATTTTTATAGTAAAGATCGTTTCCAGTACATTTTTTTTAGTAAAAATCATTTCTAATGCATTTTATTGTAAAAATCATTGCTCATTGCATTTTTATAGCAAAACGTATTTCTGGTACATTTTTTTAGTAAAAATCATTGTCCACTGCATGTTTATAGTAAAGATCATTTTCAGTACATTCTTTTTAGTAAAAATCATTTTAATGCATTTTTATAGTAAAAACCATTTCTAATGCATTTTTATAGTAAAAATCATTTCTAATGCATTTTTATAGTAAAAATAATTTCTAATCCATTTTTATAGTAAAAATAATTTCTAACGCATTTTTAGAGTAAAAATCATTTCTAATGCATTTTTATAGTAAAGATCGTTTCCAGTACATTTTATTTAGTAAAAATAATTTCTAATGCATTTTTATTGTAAAAATCATTGTCCAATGCATTTTTATCGTAAAAAATAACATCCGTTGATGAAATTAGGCGCTTTTATTAACCGCTATTACCTGTCCTTGATGTCACATGATGGCACGTTGATAAATTGTGGTAAATTTCGCATGTATATTTTTTAGATATGTTTTTTTAAATAATGGCTGACGCAAAGTAGATTCTTACATGGATAATGAAGGTTTGCAAAAGAATCAGTTTTATTAAATTAAGCAGGGTTCATTCCTTTTGAAAGCCTCACCACTAGATCCATGAGTCATTTCCAGGACACCTCCTTTTTGAGGGGGGTATTTCCGTTCTGCAGAGGATGCACCCTAAATCCTAACCCTAACCATAACCCCGTCTTCTTGGAGGGCACATCGGCCGAAACGTTGTATAGATAACAATGAAGATGAGGACAATAGTCCGAATAACGCAGATAATGTTAAAATAAAATATATTAAACTATAAAGAATGATACTAATTAGTATTCTTAGCATTGGTTTTATTTTTGTCTTTTTGTCTTTGTCGTGAATGTTATTTGATACTAGGTGTTAAAAAAAATGGTATCTGTTTTTGATGGGTACAATTTGTAAATTCGCTTTGTGGTTATTTCCTATAAGTCTAACATAAACAAGGGGGAACCACCCTTGACTGATAAATTATTCATTTATTCTCCCATGAAACTAACCCTAAACCCTAACCCTAAACCCTAAATCCTAACCTTAACCTTAACCCCGTCTTCTTTTTTCCTAGTAGATCAATAAATAAATAACTTATCAATCAAGAGTGGTCCCCCTTTGTTTATGTTAGACTTATAGGAAATAACCCGCTTTGTTTATTTATTTGGATTGTAGCCACTTTATTTATTTATCATTTAGCAATTTTCATTTCCAGGACATCTCCTTTTTGAGGGGGGGTATTTCCTTTCTACATTTGATACAATCAGCATATTCCAAGGCCCCGCGGGGGAGGAGGAAGGGAGAACGAGTCCATTATGGATGCCGTAATACACCTGAAACTTCTAGGAAAAGCAAATGTCCAATCATACTTGTATCGATTCGAACAGAATTACAGTAAACACATTTAATATCAACTTGGCAAAATGGAAGATGATTTTGAGTGAAACCGATCAATATCGATTAGGTGTACACACAATCGATCAATTTGCAAGCCGCATCTTAAAGTGATAGGCAGCTGTGTTGGCAATGATTTTCTTATCTTGAATCGAAGAGGAAAGATTTGAGTCGTTATTAGCTCAATATTTTTCCTACTCTCCAATCCTGCTATCTCACGAAGGATATGAGGTGGAAAACCTTCTCGATCCTAACCCTTGAAAGCTAGTCACTCAATCTCACCTGCTCAGCAGCGGGCGGGGGAGGGGCGGTCCGGTAGGGAGAAGGAATAACTTTAAAAATAAATCTAATATTCCATAACTTATTTGGCATTTGGACATTTCTGCCATCTTTACATGCCAAGAGGCATGTTTAATCTTTTGCCTTCGTCTCCCTCCCGAATCTGTTACTCTAGCTACAATGATTACACAAGCGGTGAATTTATTTAATCAAGAATAATAACCATACTTCTACAATACACGCAAAAGATATTTTACCCGTCTCTAAATATTCCTATAGGACTTGTTACGTTTGTTTAATAATAATAATTTCTACATTTTTTCTATTATTATTATTTCATTTTATTTTGTTATTTAAAAATAATAATAGATTGAATAATGTACACATGGATAAACTCCTGACCGAAACACGTGTAAGTGAAATTCATTAAAATATCCTATTTTATCCATTCTATACTTTCTTTCCTTTATTTCTCTTTTCAACACACACACACACACACACACACGCACACACACACACACACATATATATATATATATATATATATATATATATATATATATATATATATATGGTGATTGCCTCTTCCTACCATACATACAAAATATATTTTACCCGTCTCTAAATATTCCTATAGGACTTGTTACGTTTATTTACATAAATATAACAAGGTGTGTTTCATTATAATTTGAACACATTTCAATTTCGATATAATGTCTAATTCTATTCTGAGAATATTTGATTAATTAAAAATGAATAATTAAAATAAATAGATGAAGTATTCTATAATCAAATTTTGATAAGTATTCATACGAGAAATTTTAATTAAAACTAATTTTATTCAACACCAGAAATGCCAGGATGTTATTATTTCTAGTGGATTATAATAAAGTCAAAAATATTATTAGATATAATCTATCATGAAATTCAACAGCATTGGGATCGTATAACCAAAAATAGAATTGACTTTGCAACAAATATATATATATATATATATATAATATATATATGGGGGGGTATGTATAATATATATAATATATATATATATATATAATATATATATATATGTATATTTAATTCCCAAAACTTTTTTTAAATTTATAAACACACCGTTGGGTGAAATACTAGGTCGCAGTCATCAGAGATGAACCCAAGGTCAACAGGTGCTTCGGGTCATTACTCACCCATACACCCTCGCCCAGGAGACCCCAACCGGACTGATCAATTCCCGGTTTGCGACCTAATGGCACTTATTCAAACATTGCTCCTGCGGATCCAGAGCCATCTCGATGCTCTCTCAGCAACTCCTGTTATTTCTGTTATGGCTCTCCTAATATATATATATATATATATATATATATATATATATATATATATATATATATATATTTATATATCCCACATATATATAATCTAGATATTATATATATATATATATATATATATATATATATATATATATATATATATATATATATATATATAATATATATATATATATTATATTATATATAATTTAATATACCAAGCGTCTTGGTAAATCCTTGCGGAGAGAAAAAAACAGCAGAAAGTTTGATTGTAAAAATATACTACCAAACATCAACCAGGGAGAAAAAAAATTTTTGAAAAAAAGAAAGGGCCAAGATATTCGTACCAACTAAAAATAATCTATTGGTACAGTATTTGGCCAAAAGAAAAAACAATTTATATGTATATATATGTATATATGTATTATAAGATATATATATATATATATATATATATATATAATATATTCATATAACCGCTAGGAGAAAGCTAATAAGTAAAAAGTGCTCGATACCTAAGTAGAGCCAATAATAAAGATAATCTAATGAGTCAGACGAACCTACTATTAGTTTCGCATAAAGCTCTTCAGGGCTAAAATAGAGTCAGATTTTAGCCCTGAAGAGCTTTATGCGAAACTAATAGTAGGTTCGTCTGACTCATTAGATTATCTTTATATATATATATATACATATATATATATATATATATATATATATATATGGTGATTACCACTCCTTCAAAGTTTGGTTATGATCACGCAAGTGGCTCAGAAGTCCAGCTTTGATTTTATACGTCCTGTCGCATAAAAGACACACAAATCCCCCGGATTTCACTCGTACACACACATCTTTTTCACGTGGTTGTCTGTCACCATGGGACCGCATATGGCTCAAGAGATCAGCCCGTGACAAGCAAGCCCTGTCGCACATACTACATATATGATCAGGCTTGTATATAGGAAATATATGCAGGAACTCCGTCTTGTGATTTTCCGTAGAGCTCACTTCATATATATATATATATATATATATATATATATATATCTTATTATAATGGAGATTGTGTGTTTGTCTGTCTGTAACCGAAACTAAATCACTATTCAAGTCATAATTCCCTTAGTTATTGACGTCACATTTATCATGAATTTATCCTTATTTTAACCTCAATTATTAATAAAATTGTTTTACATCATTAATACTGTTGACCATATCTACATACTAATAACATGCAATTTTATTTATATATACAACAAAATAGCGGTTTACAGTGTGAACGGGAAGGCTAATTTACATATTGATCTTAAAAAATTTATTTTAATAAATATGTGCTTAGTATTATTGATTTCTAATTTTCTGGTTTTATCTTATTGAATATGAGCAAAAATCTCAGGGATAAATCTTAAAACAAATCCATTAACAAGAAAAAATAACTGTAAATTTATTCTTTACTTCATATTTTAACTAAAGAGTTAAATTTACCGATGAAAGACGGGAGTAAGGGAAAATGATGGAAGAGCTGGTTTCAAAGTTGTTCTATTTTTCGATTACACCCCCTCTGTTCGAAATCTTTTTATCTGCATTCCTTTTTAGTTTCATTTGCCTTTCTAATTTAATATAATATTTTATTACATTAAATACTTGCACCCGGAGGGTGCATATATTTGCTAGTATATATATATATATATATATATATATATATATATATATATATATATATATATATATATATATATATGGGCAATTCCATGTCAAATCATCAGGAAAAAAATAAAATTGTCACCCACCCATTTCAATCGTTCTGAAATTTTGTACAGGTGTAGACTAGTTTAAAGTTAGACAATCCCCCAAATTCGAATTATTCGCCGAGTTATGTCGATTTTAAACCCGGAAAAAATTGGGGGAGGGGTCTAGAAAAATGGCAATCTATTTTTATCTATAAAATGTCTTCTAGAGCTCCCCTACCCCCTAAATATTGGTTTATAGACGCTTTCAGGCCTGAGGAATCCAAGAATGTTATTAAAATAGGCATAAAATTAACCCTTTTTACGTTATTAATAATTTCTGATATTTTCAATGCTAAATCAACTGAAATTTAACGTAGCCCAAAACAAGTTACGACTTGCACTTTTCTAATGGGCTACGTTGAATTTCAGTTGATTTAACGGTGCAAAAATGAAAACATTGTTATTCAATCATAATTTCCATAATTTCCATTATATCCGTAAGCTGAAAAAAAACTTTCTAAAATCATCAGGTGTTTGTTTAATGTTTCTTCTTTCGATTTGTGTTTGTTTCATTTTTACAATATCCTGTGTGTCTAAAGTCCATTTAACAATATACACTCCTTTCAAAACAAACATTGTTGTTATTTTCAATTGTTTTGATTATTAACAATTTTCTATTTAGTGTTATTTTATTTTACTTTTTATATATTGAACTATCTATTAAAGATGATGGCGTAGAGTCCATTTTTTATCTACAGCTACGTGAGTGGCTTAACAGACCAATTTTTGAATGGCAGTCTCTGGTGCAGTGATTGCAAACAAAAGGTGATGCTTTCTGGAGATGCTGTTGTCTCTCCTTCCTTTTGGCTCTGTTTTCTGCGGCGGCTTCTTTCCTCTCTTTTCAGTCCTTTTCGTTCCTTGTTTGACGAGGAGGCGCCAGGTCGTTCGGTCTTCTGCCCAAGCCTCCCATGTGTTGGTGTTAATATGGCATGTCTTCGTGTCCCTCTGGCAGTCATCTTTAAAGCGCAGGCGTGGTCTCCCTACCGGCCGGGTGCCCTCAACGACTTTGCAATAGCACTTAAGTAAACATAAAAAACCTTGTAATAATTAAATGTTCATACTGTTGTATATCCACAGGTCCTGCTAGTAGAAATAATTGTTGCGATGAACTAATTCCACACAATGCAGGGTTTACGTTTATAGGAAAAAATGGTGAACGAAATATTTTGTTTTTTCAAATATCAATTCCCCTTATTTATTGAACGACCCTCATATTTATAGAAAAACATGTTTTCTCGCCAACATTTAAAACTAAATAAACTTATTTTGTTTTAGCTTGAGTGACGTCAATGAGTCTGAATCTTCTAGAGCTGGCATTAATTTCTCTTAATTTGCCAAAAAAGGTTTTAAGTCTACGTCAAATTTTCTTTTGTTTTGTCGTAAACATAATCATTTCTGTGTTTCATTTTCCTTGGGGCCAAATAGCGAATCATTTGTTTCTTTATAGTAACAACTAGAAGTGGCTACCCAGCATCGCCTGGGTAGAGGTGGGGGGAAATAAAACCCTGGTGTATTGATTCGTTAACTTTTGAGAATAACAAATGCTGGACATTTTTAAAAAGAATTTCAATGCTATTTCTATGAATATTTATCAGATCTTCATAAACTTTACACAAAAAGCAGGAACCGGTGATATTAAATGTGTATATATATATATTTACTGTCTTTAATTGTTTTATTTTCATATTTTCCACCGGACATGGCAATAGCATAATCTTTACAGATCATTGCCGTCCCTCACAATCCCACAACTCCACCACCAGAACCCTTCCTTGCATGAGCCCTCGAATGACTCATCAAACCTGCTGCAGATCCACAAAGTATGATGCAAATATGACATTGTAAAGACTTCCTTCCCGTTGAATGAGATGATTCAGATGAATCAGATGATAAAATCTGATGCTTATATACCACCATATGTCTCTTAAGACCAGAAGCCGACTTACTGACCTTGCCACATATAGCACAAGACACATTGTTTGCTCCTGGAATCTGCATGGATTGACCCAGGTGAGACTTCCTATGATTGACATAGCCAACCTTAGAAAGCAAAACTCGACCACATGTCAGACATTTCCAACCCTCCATGTACTCTCCAATATGACAGGTGTAACCCTTTCGAAGTTGACGCTTTAGATTTTCATGCACGATTCTTTCACTCTAAAAACTGGTACAGCCATCATCCACATGAACTCTCCAGTCAGTTCTCTCCAGTGCCAGCTTTTCCCAGTTGTCAGGATTTATTTTAAAATAAAAACATACATACGTACATACATACAAACTGTCCTTTATATATGTATAGATAGATTAGTATCAAATATATTTTCGCTTTTAATCAATATAAAGTTAGTGGTTATGCTCTCGAGGGACCACATGTATTTTCGAATGTTTATTTAAAGCTCTCTATTTGATAATCTGTGACGGAATCTTTTCAAAATAAAATGAGATGTAAAAAAGAACATTCTTTTCTCTAGGATTTTCTTATCTCTCGTTTCATTTTGAAAAGATTTCCATCACTGTTTAGATAACATGTTATTCTTTTCTCTTCGGTTCCATGAAAGAGGGTTTGAGAGACAAAACCTTATTCTATATTATTATAACATTATAATAAATTATTATAAACAAAATGTATACATTAGTATTTTATTTTATTTTTACAGTAAAAGGTTTGATTTAAAAAAATGTGTCATTGCTTATCAAAAGCGTGATTTTATCGTAATTTCGGAACGTAATAAATATCGAAATATAACATTTAGAACGTTGATAGATGTCAATTTGTATTCTAACGTTATTATTACGTATTTTTTTAAGTTTACAAATCTGTTTAATTTTAAAAACTTTACGATGATTATTATCTTATTAAAACTTCAGTTAGCTGACATTTATTCAGCATATATATATATATATATATATATATATATATATATATATATCTTATTATAATGGAGATTGTGTGTTTTTCTGTCTGTAACCGAAACTATATTCCTACTCAAGTCACAATTCTCTTAGTTATTGACATCAAATTCTCCATGATTTTATTTTTATCTAAACCTCAATTATTAATAAAATTGTCTTACATTATTAATACTGTTAACTGTGTCTACATACTGACAACATGCAATTATATTTATATATACAACAAAATAGCGGTTTATAGTGTGTACGGGAAGGCTAATTTGCTTATTAATATTAAAAAATCGAATTTAATAAATATGTGCTTAGTATTATTGATTTCTAACTGTTTGGTTTTATTTTAATGAATATAAGCAAACATCTCTTCAATGAATCTTAAATGAAATCCATTAACAAGATAAAATAACTGTCATTTTATTCTTTACTTCCTCTCATAACTAAATACTTAAATTAGAAAAAATAACAATGAAAGACAAGAATGATGGAAGAGTAAGTTTCAGTTGTTCCATTTTTTTATTATACTCCCTCTGTTTCAAATCTTTTATTATACTCCCTCTGTTTCAAATCTTTTTATCTGTATTCTTATTTAGTTTCATTAGCCTTTCTAATTTAATATGATATTTTATTATATCAAAACTTAAATACTTGCACCCGGAGGGTGCATATATTTGCTAGTGAATATAATATACGAAACTTATTGGTAAAAACCCAGCAAATAGTTTGATTGTAAAAATATACTACCAAGCATCAACCGCGAAGAAAAACATTTTTGGAAAAAAGAAAAGACCAAGATAATAGTACCAAAAGAAAATAATCTATTAGTACAATATTTTGGCCAAAAGAAAAAATAATTTATATGCATATATATATATAAGATATATATATTCATACAAAACCTCCAGGAGACTAAAGCTAATAAGTAAAAAGTGCTCAATACCTAAGTAGAGCAAATAATAAAGATAAATCTAATGAGTCAGACAAACCTACTAAAAGTTTCGCTTAATGCTCTTCAGGGCTAAGATCTTCGTCCTGAAGAGCATTAAGCGAAACTTTTAGTAGGTTCGTCTAACTCATTAGATGTATCTATCTTTATATATATGTGTGTGTGTGTGTGTGAGTGTGTGTGTGTGTGTGTGTGTGTGTGTGTGTGTTTCGTACATAAGCGTCGCAATTTATTTTAGTTACGTGGGTGAGTTAAAAAGTAATGCCATTTTGTTTAGGACAAGTAAAATTACTAACAGAGGAACATTTTTCCCTCTCCTCGGCTAAAAAAAAAGAGCGTTATAGAGGCAAACATGATTTTAGTGAGGAGTAGTAAAGAAGGAGTCTCAAAGAACAGTCAACAGAATTTTACGGAGCAGTGATACATGCTCTTATTCGAAAGTGGAGCATTGTTATTGAGAGAAACGGTGACTATGTGGAGAAATAGGGATGTAATCCACAGAGGACCAGCTTCAATTTAATGTATGACATATGTTTCTGTGTTGGTAATTAAACCTGTCCTAAACAAAATGGCATTACTTTTTGGCTCACCCTCGTACTTATATGATACGATTGTGCAGATTCCGTTATTATAAACATCTCTCTATCTCTCTTTGCATCGGCAACTACTACAGATGATCGGACGGCCAAATCAATATTTTTTGACAAGAATTCCACTCGAGTTTGTTTTTAAAAGTCAGCACAGGGTTACCCGGGATCTTAATTTTAAGGGTCATTTGCAAACACGAAGAAACGAGTCCATCTATTAGAACAAAGATCCGTTACATTACATATTATGAAATTTATCTGGTGTGTAGAGGGTTATGAGATGTGTTCAATAATATTAGGAATGACGAATAAAAATATGACACTGTTTAGGTAGAAAATACGGAGAAATGATAAAACAAATGTATATGATTATAAAATAACAAATAAATTTATCCAGAGAATATATTTGCAATAATATGTCAAATGTTCAAAAGGAATAGTGTAGATATGATATGTGTAATGCAAAGTGTAAAAGTTCTTGTGTTAAGTTTGAAAAAGTTCGTTTAGATGTGGGCAGAAATGAGAATCAAATTTGTATACACGACCTGCTGGAACGGATTCCTGATGTCGAATGCGGTGGTACAAGTGAATGGTAATAGTAGTAATTGTGTTGACTTGGTCGTATTCTATCTGGCAGCGAGACGGGATTCGTGTGTTTATTTATGGTCGTTGGATGTGTCCAGTTTGAACGTGAGATGAAGTCTGTGTGTTTGTTGATTTCTTCCCCGTTTTTTATAATTAGAAGATGGGATCGAAAAGTAATTAATTTTTGGCGCAAACGCATGGACGTAGTAGTGAGCAATGCTAACCTAGCCAATCGATTTTGATTTTTGTGTAAACATTTATTTTAATCACTTTTCCTTAAATTTAGGAAAAGGATTTGTGTTCGTGTGTTTGCTTTAATCACTTTTCCTTAAGTTTGGGAAAAGGATTGTGTGTGTGTTTGTTTTAATTTCTTTTCCTTAAGTTTGGGAAAAGAAATGTGTACGTGTATTTATTTAAAAATATAGAATTGTATTCTATAGGTGTAATTTTTTTCTTCCTTCTTCCCAATGTTTGTTTACATTTCGGAAGGCTTCAAAGATAACACTGCAACATAAATTTTGATTTCTCTAATTTTTTTTATAAGGCTTGATAATAAGTATTATTTGGATTATTAGGATTATTGTTTTCATCTTATTGTTATCTATACAACGTTTCGGCCGATGTGACCTCTGACATTCTTCAGGTATTTCTTTGTTTGACTCGGGAGCCGTCTCGAACTCGGGAACCTTCTTTTCGAAATCGGGAACCTTCAAAATTCCGTGATGGCTCCCGATTACGACAAGAAGGTCCTTGAGTTTTAAAAACTATGGCACATACCGTGGCAGGGAGGAGGATGCCCATTGGCTGGCGGTACTCGAAGCAAGTAGCACTGGCCAATGGGAGGCCATCACCCAACCTCGGCATGGCCAAAGAATCTCTTATAAAATGCCATATTAAAACAAACGAAGCCACACAATGTAGTAGCAGGATATTGCTGGGATGCAAGCCCGAAATTTTAACATTTTGGAGTGGGTCACCTGTGCGAACCAGTATAAAGTTGAAAGACCCGAAACTGGTAATGACCACAGGAAAAACACTACTGATGATGAATCCCAGCGCATCTTAAAGATGTATTTTCCAAACTTGAGTTTGAAAAGAAGGTTTCCGAGTTTCAGAAAGCTCCCAAGTCGGACAAGACATACCTGAAGAAGGCCAGAAACGTTGTACATATAACAATAACGGTGAGGACAATAGTCCGAATAATCCAAATAATACTAATAAATTTTGAGTTTTATGAATCTGAATGATTTGGAAATGGTATACAATGAAGGGGGGTTTCACTTTACAAACTGATTTTATTAACAAGGCGCTCGTGTGTAATGGTTATCGGAGACACAAGTTCAAATCCTGGACGAGACTCTCTGAATTTTACTTATCACTAATACGCTTGGGAAAAATGTGCATCGAACTATTCTCCCTCTATCTATGGATAAATACTGGGAACGATTGGACTCTTCTATCTTGTCATGGCGGCCAATTTAGGAGAAGGAAAATTCTGAATTCAATTGAGCCGACTTCAAATCCCGGATGAGGCCCTTTGCATTTTACATATCACAAATTTACATTACCACAGGAAAGATATTTAGCACACACCGACTGCACCTCTGCATATGGTTAAGAACCCTTCGCTTGTTTGGCCGTGGGTGACGACCCGTGATGCCTTCCTGGCTGAGTAGTCTATGACATTTAAAATGAGTTCCAAACTGTGACTGAGAACGAAAAAGAGCAAGACTTTGTCTTGCCTGCTGGGATCGAACCCGCGTCCGCCCGCATGCCAAAAACAAATGCAATCTAGGTACTGGACGGACGCGAGGTTCGACATGTGCCCGGATGTTTGGTTTTTGTGTGTACTTAAAATAACCAAAGCGAGTGAGGAAAAACGGTGTTCTTTTAGAATAGAAGATTGAAAGCTGAGGACTGAGATTATTTGAAGTTTTGCTTACAGTTGGGAGAGAATTAGAGTAATAGAACTTTTTGAATTTTTTTGGCCCCCCTTTCGAAAGACAAACAAATTGAGTATGAAAAAAACTGAATTAAAAAGATAGAGTACCTATAAAGAATGAATAAAAGAAAAAATGTTTTTGGCATAAAAAACCCACCCGGTTTCGACTGGGGGTCCGGCAAGCTTCGGCCGCTGGACCGGTTTGGTTATAATAATAGCGTCGATCCCAGGGGGCCATCCCCCCAGGCAACACCTGCCCCCTCGATTTAAAGGGGCAGGGCTGGGTTTATTGCCCAGTGCCTGAGGCGCCCCCCCTGAGGGGGAATGCCGACGGGATCGACGCAATTTTTGCACCTGCCATTCCATGAGCTTCGGCTTGTGGGTGGTCCCACGTTAATAGGGACTTTGTGCCTGACCCGTACAAGTGGGCTACGCGGTAAATACAATAAAATAACCCAATAGGTTGAATTGCTGTAAAATCCAACCGACCAACCAATCAATCAAATATCTCAAGCTATGAATATAGAGTACGGTGGGCTGGGCTCTTTAATCTAGGTATAGAAGAGGAAGAAAGTTACTTGAAAAGTAACGGAAACTCACCATAAAGCGAGCGGGCTGTCGAATGCTCCTCATTCTAGTTGCAAAGCCGACGAGAAGTTCAATTCCATGATTCTTTTTCTTTGCTTGTTTTTTATATGTATTATGTGCATTATTCGGACTATTGTCCCCATCTTCATTGTTATTTGTACAACGTTTCGGCCGATGTGCCCTCCGGCCTTCTTCAGGTATTTCTTTTCGGACTCGGGAACCTTCTTTTCGAACTCGGGAACTTTCTTGTCGTAATCGAAAAGAAGGTTTCTAAGTCCGAAAAGAAGGTTCCCGAGTCCGACAAGAAATACCTGAAGAAGGCCCGAAGGCATATCGGCCGAAACGTTGTACAAATAACAATGAAGATGGGGACAATAGTCCGAATAACGCAGATAATACTAATCATCAAAACCTCATCTCAAACATTTAGAGAAATTTTTTTGATATGTTATGTATTTGGTTTTGGGATCATCAGGAGAGAATGTGCAATTAAGGGAATTATGTCTTCCCGTTAGGGAGAAGAAAGTTACTTGAAAAGTAACGGAAACTCACCATAAAACGAGCGGGCTGTAGAATGCTCTTCATTCTAGTTGCAAAGCCGACGAGAAGTTCAATTCCATGATTATTTTTCCTTGTTTGTTTTTTATGTAATTGATTTTGGGATCATCAGGAGAGAATGTGCACCGTTTCGGGGCCTTTCTCTCAACGGTTTTAACTGCACACCGGCCCCCGTCACCGATGAAACTAGTCTAAGAGAAGAAAAACCCCTTAATTAAAAACCTGTTAATCGCAGCTTTAAAAATAACCTCACTAACATTCTGCGGTTGTGATCGTTTTGGGTAAATAGACGTAAATTAATTTTAGCACTTTCAGTAACGACTGCATTTGAAGTGTACTTCCTCTTTAACTTCAAGCTAATTAAAAATAAACACATGGAATTCCCAAGTTTCAAGAACGATTGAAAAGATTAGCCTTTCTGTTAATTCAAACATAATTCGTGCTATGTTCTTCAGCGCAAACCGGAATTTGGCGGGAAAATTACCGATTATTCTTTTTGTACACTAAGTGTTCAATTAGCCCGGTAGTTTTTTTTTATACATTTTGTTATATACTCTCTTTTGAACATCGAGTATATAAACGGGGAGGGAGTTCTCGGTTGTATGAGAGAGAGAGAGAGAGAGAGAGAGAGAGAGAGAGAGAGAGAGAGAGGTATATGTGCGTGAGTGAATGAGTGAGAGAGAGAGAGAGAGTAGAGTGTATGTGTGTGTGATAAAGGGGATATGTGCGTGAGTGAGTGAGTGAGTGAGAGAGAGAGAGAGTAAGTGGTGTGTGTGTGTGAGAGAAAGGTGATGTGTGTGTGCGCGTGAGTGAGTGAGAGAGAGAGAGAAAGAGATAGAGTGTGCGTGTGTGTGTGAGAAAAGGGATGTGTGTGTGCGTGAGTGAGTGAGTGAGAGAAAGGAGAGAAAGAGAGAGAGAGAGAGAGAGAGAGAGTAAGAGTGTGTGTGTGAAAACGGGGATGTGTATATGTGCGTGCGTGAGTGTGAATGAGTGTGTGTGTGTGTAAGAAAGAGGATATGTGTGCGTGCGTGAGAGAGAGAGAGAGAGAGAGAGAGAGAGAGAGAGAGAGAGAGAGACTGTATATACTATTACTGATGCAGACTACCAGCACACAAAAAAAAAAAAAAAACAGAACACAAATTCTGTTTTTTGGGGAGGTCACCCTGTATATATATTATTACTGAACCTTCTTTTACAAACAAAACAGAACCCAGATTCTGTTTTTTTTTATGGCGATAACCCTGTATATACACTATTACTGATGCAGACTACCAGCACATAAAAACAAACAAAAAAGAACAGAAACCAAATTCTCTTTGTTTTTTTTGTTTTTTTTTTGGGTGGGGGGGTCACCCTGTATATATATTATTATCGATGCAGACTATCAGCACACACACACACAAAAAAACAGAACCCAAATTCTGTATTTTTAGGGGCGGGGCACCCTGTAGGCGGGTGCTTTACCGACTGAGCTAAACCTGTCCGTTAGGAGCCTAACATGCAACCAAATGCCCGATCAGAATTCCTTCCTTCCAACTCATTGCCACCGAACTAAGCACTGATGGTATTTCAAGACTGTCGCTACACACTCTATTCTTGCAGTCGTTGATTCGTAATTCGCTTTCCGGATTCCACCTTTTCATTCCAATATCTTGCCTGTCACGACACGGTTTGGCGTAAAGTAACCAGAATTAACTCTTCAGTTTCAATCCAAAATTGTTTCCGTTTCTCTGCAGACTTTATGGGAACTATTTGGGGATTCTGCTGACTGCACGCCACATTGATTGGGTCATCGGTTCGGTTTATATCTGGAATCCGAACGGCAGTGGCTCGGTTCATGAAGCGGAACGTGTTCAATCGATGACAAACTGGTCGACTTGCAATCATTACGGAAACTCCTTGAACGGATATCTGATCAAAAAAGTGTTTTATTTTTATAACAGGCTTTTACGAGATGCGTAGTTGGTTTTTTTGGTTGACTGGTTTGTTAGCTTGTTTAATAATGTATCAACCCTTGGAGCTTGGTTGGTTGGCTGGCTGTTTGGTTGGATTTTATGGCTTGTCAATGCTTGGGTTATTTTATGCCGGAGACGTTTGTATATTTTCTTGTTGCATATTCAACTGTTTATACTCAACTTTTAACTGTTTAACCTGTACATATGTATCCAATAGAGTTTTATAACAGACTTATATGAAATGCATCGTAGTTTGGTTGGTTGGTTGGTTGGTTGGATTTAGGGCATGTCAATCCTTGGGTTATTTTATGCCAGAGGCGTTTGTTTTATTCGTTCTTGTTGGATATTCAAATGTTCATACTTATATTTCAACTATTTACCCAATAGACTTTTATAACAGACTTTTACGAGATGCGTGGTTAGGTGGGTTTGTTGGTTGGATTTTATGGCATGTCAGTCCTTGGGTTATTTTATGCCGGAGAAGTTTGTTATATTTTTCGTGTTGCATATTCAAATGTTTATACTCATGTTTTAATTATTTAACCTATAGATATTTAACCTATAGATTTTTATAACATACTTTTATGAAATTCCGGATTAGGTGGGTTGGTTGGTTGGTTGGATATTAGGGCATGTCAGTCCTTGGGTTATTTTATGCTAGAGACGTTTGTTTTATTCTTTCTTTTGAGATATTCAATTGTTTATAATCATATTTTAACTATTTAACCTATAGAAATTTAACCTATACATTTTTGGGTTTCGTTTTTTAGAGAGATGCGTGTTAGGTGGTTTGTTGGTTGGCTGGTTGGTTGGTTGGATTTATGGCATACCAATCCTTCGGTTATTTTATCCCGGAAACGTTTGTTTTATTCGTTCTTGTTGGATATTCAAATGTTTATATTCAATTTGTAACTATTCAACTTATAGATTTTTATAACAGATTTTTACGAGATGCGTTGTGTAATACGTAATTGTGAGTTACTTCCCCTGTTTTATTATTACCTCCCCTGTGTGTAAATCTTTAACTTTCTGAAAGTATATAAACCCCAAAGAAACTGCAGCTGTATTCTAAGTAGAATAAAGCTTTCTCAAGCCCAGCCGTGTGTGTTCATTTATTATTACACGTTGTTAGATGGTTGTTTCGTTAGTTGGATTTTATGGCATGTAAATCCTTGGGTTATTTTATACCGGAGACATTTGTTTTATTCGTTTTTGTTGGATATTTATATTTTTATACTCATCCTTTAACTATTTAACCTATAAATATTTAACCTATAGATTTTTTTATTACAGACTTTTACGAGATGCATGGTTCTTTGTTTGGTTAGCTTGTTTAATGATGTATCAACACTTGTGGGCTATTTAAAGGCAAATATATTAGGTATAAGTGATTTTTAAGCGAATAGTTTATAGGTAAATATTGGCCAGGTTGGTTGGATTTCAGTGCTTATCAAACCGTGGGTTATTTTATATATATATATATATATATATATATATATATATATATATATATATATATATATATATATATATATTCTATTCTATACATTACTGGCAGATTTATTGGAAATGACATCTAAAATAAATATCCGTCATGAATGAATATTTGTCGATTTGTCTGAGTAATAGCATATGATGCTTTGAAACCGACGGTAATAAATCTGCCAGTAACGGATAGAATATACTAATAATAAATGTAAGTCTTACAATCATAATCGAGCACTATATTTTCTTTCCTCCAAATTTTAAAAATCTCTCTCTCTCTCTCTCTCTATATATATATATATATATATATATATATATATATATATGCCAATACTTTTCTCATTCATTCTTCATTCATTCTATATTGCATATATATATATATATATATATATATATATATATATATATATATATATATGTAAAAAGAAAATGAAAGAATCCGACGGTATGTTGAAAAAGGAAATAAAGGAAAGAAAGTATAGAATGGATAAAATAGGATATTTTAATCAATTTTACTCACACGTGTTTCGGTCTAGAGTATATCCATGTGTACATTATTCAAACTATTATTATTTTTAAATAACAAAATGAAATGAAATAATAATAATAGAAAAAAACGTGATTTTAAAAAAAGTTATTTTTTCGAACATTTCAAAAATTCTCCGCTTTCCAACGAACTTCATTTTAAAAAATAAGGATTTACTCTGAGGAAGGTCGAATCTTCTTTGTGTGCGGAACATTTCTACATTTTTTCTATTATTATTATTTCATTTCATTTGGTTATTTAAAAATAATAATAGTTTGAATAATGTACACATGGATAAACTCCTGACCGAAACAGGTGTAAGTCAAATTGATTAAAACAACTTATTTTATCCATTCTATACTTTCTTTCCTTTCTTTCTTTTTCAACTTATATATATATATATATATATATAATATATATATATATATATATATATATATATGTGCGTATGTGTGTGTGTGTGTGTGTGTGTGTGTGTGTGTGGTGTTTGTACATGTAAAATTACAATCTGTAGTTAGTCTTAAATGATTTTAAATGTCGCGTTCAATTTTTATTCGGTTCATGCCTTTTATGTCGGCGGATATTCTCCAGAAATGATTTTTCCCTTCATGCACGAATTATGGCTGCTATTGTAAATCCGATTTTGCAGCAGTGAAACGCGTGCGTGCAGCGAGCATTCTATTCAATATAATATTACATCTGTTGATCTTGGACTGAAAGTCAGACAGTTCTTCCTGTTATTTTCTCATATTGAAATCTCTACATTTATTTTGTTTTCTTCTATTTTTCCGTATAAGACAAAGATGGAACACAATAGGAATTTAAAAAAAAACTGTCACAAGTCTAGTATCATAGCCTCGGGTTAAGTTTCTTCATCTTCTGGATAAGACTGTCACATTGAACGTTGGTTTAAAAAAAAACATAACATTTGTCGTGGCGTTTGGTTTAATGTTTTTAAATAAACACAATATATACATTATATAAACTAGCAAATATATGCACCCACCAGGTGCAAATATATAACTTTTAATGTACTAAAATATTATATTGAATTAGAAAGGCTAATTAAACTAAATATGAACGCAGATAAAACATATTTGAAACAGAGGTAGGTATAATCAAAAAATAAAACAAACTAAAATTCAGAGTTCCATCACTCCCAACTTTCATTGCTAAATTTTCCTAACTTAACTATTCAGTTAAATTAGGAAGGAAAAAAAATAAGATTACTGTTATTTCTTCTTGTTAATGGATTTATCCCCGAGATTTTTGCTCATATTCATTGATAAAACCAAACAATTAGAAATCAATAATACTAAGCAAATATTTATTAAAATCAAACTGTCACAAGTCTAGTATCATAGCCTCGGGTTAAGTGTTTTCATCTTCTGGATAAGACTGTCACATTGTACGTTGGTTTAAAAAAAAACATAACATTTGTCGTGGCGTTTGGTTTAATGTTTTTAAATAAACACAATATATACATTATATAAACTAGCAAATATATGCACCCACCAGGTGCAAATATATAACTTTTAATGTACTAAAATATTATAATGAATTAGAAGAGGCTAATGAAACTAAATATGAACGCAGATAAAAATATTTGAAACAGAGGTGGGTATGATAAAAAAAAATCTTCTTCAGGCTGACATCTCTTCTGGGCTTTCTGTTGAGGTTTGATACTTTTTTCTTGTTTTCAATGATCAATTAACAAGACTTGGTTGTTTTCTGATAAAGCTTTATTACAAAATTCAGCCCATATTCATCCGCCGCGTATCGAGGCGACATCGGGGCGAGTGATTCTCAAGTCCGCTCGAAAATCTCATGCCTAATATATATATACCCTTTAGTCGAATGTATATCATCAGTGAGAGACAGACAGACAGACATACAGATAGCTGATAGGGGATGATGGCTCTTACATGTTAATATCTGCTTACTTCTTCTAACTCGGTCGCCATCTTCTTCAGGCTGACTTCTCTTCAGGGCTTTCTGTTCTTCTTTCTTGTTGGACTGGTTGGTACCAGCAAGTTATAAACCCTTTTACTCAGGTGTATATAATCGGTGAGAGAGACAGACAGACAGATAGATAGAGTAGTAGATAGGAAATGATCGCTCTTACTTTTTAATATCTGCTTACTTCGTCTAATTGGACCGCAATCCTCTTCAGGCTGATATCTCTTCAGGGTTTTCTGTTGAGGTTTGATTCTTTTTTCTTGTCTCACCCTGTTATATACCCCTTTACTTGGATGTATATAATCGGTGAGAGAGACAGACAGACAGACAGATAGATAGAGTAATAGATAGGGGATGATGGCTCTTACTTGTTAATATCTGCTTACTGCTTTAACTTGACATTTAATAAAGCAGTTAATATAAAGACAGTTAGTGTTATATACCCCTTATAATACATCGGGTATATAAACAGGAGAGAGACAGACAGATATATAGTAGATAGGGGATGATCGCTCTTACTTTTTAATATCTGCTTACTTCGTCTAACTGGACCGCCATCCTCTTCAGGCTGATATCTCTTCAGGGCTTTCTGTTGAGGTTTGATACTTTTTTCTTGTTTTCAATAATCAATTAACAAGTCTTGGTTGGTTTCTAGGAAAGCTTTATTACAACAACCCAGCCCATATTCATCCACCGCGGATCTAGAGCGACATCAGAGCGAGTGATTTCAAGTCCGCTCTAAAACTATCTCATGTCTAATGCCGCTTTTAGAGGAAGTCAGCGGAATGTCACCGGTTGTCAATTAACGGCCATGGTAACTTTCCACTGAAATCCCATTCTTTTGACTCTAACGAAATTTATTCAAATATCAAACTACAGATACGTACATAAATCACAAGCTGCTTATGAATTATGTAACAGGTTTACCATATTCTATATTACATAATTTCTTAATAGCAGTCTCTTTAGATTTATAATTTGTTCTTTTTATTTTTATTTTTGTAGCGTGGGTTGCACTAATTATGATTGTATTTTGATTATTCGTGTTGAGTTTATAGTATAATCGATAACAATTAATGATCAAAAGAGAAGATCAATATTTTAAATAGAAATAGTTTAGTTATGGAAATAATTAGCCTTCGGTTATGATTACCAAAGTGAAAGGAGCCAATTAATTGAATTCATACAGTCAAAAGCTATGTACACCAAACTAAAATTTGAGTGTAATTTGTTAACGAATATATATATATATATATATATATATATATATATATATATATATATGTGTGAACAAAAATTATTATTAAGACAATCAGGAATATTTCTTGTATGTTGTTTAATCTCAACTAGTTTCGACCTTCGGTCATCTTCAGGAGAAAATTTATTATTTGAAGAAATTGTTGATACATTATTAGAAAGGGAGCATTATGAGGAGTTATAAATGTTCAAGTGTTATAGTGGGTTTAACATGCTGTTAAAATCGGGTAGGCGAGTGTGTTTGATAGTAGCATGTTCATTCGTTCTGTGAAGAACCTCTATGAGGTAGTTTGTTTTTTAGTTGCTCTTATATATGTGAGGGAGGGTTCATGGGCGTTGTGTGTATGACTGTATGTGTATACATGTATATGACTGTATGTGTATACATGTATATGTATGTGTGTGTTTACATATACTGTGTGGGTGTGGGCGCGTGTCTGTATCACGGTACTGTGCGTGTGACTTCTAGATTTTTAATTGGGTCAGGAGTGGCTTGTTTGATGTTTGATGTGTGGTGGTCAGTGTTTGTTTATTTTGGTGACCTCGGCCACCCTCGTAGGTGGAGACAGGTTTATTATCCACTGTTAAAGAGGACTTGTTTTATGATTAAAGCCGTATGGATGAAAGGTTTTTAATATTTGTATCCATCTGTATTCGTGGCTCTCTATTACCGTTTTGGTGTCAGTGTTTGTTAGAATTCTTTCAATGAGCGTAAACTTGGTGTCTCTATTAAAATCGTGATCCTCCTGTCGGAAGTGTTGTTCTATTGGAATGAGCTTATCATAGTCTGTATTTTTTATTCTGTGTCTGTAGTTGTTAAGTCTAAAGTAAAATTCCCATTCAGATTTCCCGACGTATTGTCTTTGGCATTTAGTACAATCTAGAAGGTAAATCACGTTTTATATATTTTATATATATATATATATATTTGATAATTGAATCACATTACCACGACCAGAATAGTCTTCTTAAAAAAAAAAATCAGGTAATATTCGTGTTTGACATTTGCGTTAAAATAAATATTTTTATATCTAAAAAGATTTTATTAAATTCAATGAATTAATATTACCATTGACTAGATGATTTGGCACTCTCCGTTTGTGGCATTGGCTGGTGGCCCAGTGTGTTAAGTTCCCCGCTCTTCAGGCTGTGGTCCGCTGGTTCAATCTCTAGTGGCGGAGATTGTGGTATGCACTGCTGATGAGACCAAAGGAGGTCGAAACAGCTGTCCAGTGCTCCGGTTGTTTGCCGAGTGGTCTGGTCGTGGTAATGTGATTCAATTATCAATTATATATAAATTCCTCTATCAAATTTAATATATATATATTATATATTATTATTATTATGGACTCTCTCGTCGATTTTCGACGCATGAGAGTTCCCACACTCAATGAACACCCACACAGTGATTTGTTTATAGTGGTGAAGGCTTGCCACAAACCCAATCAACGACCGACCTCAGGAATTTTGAATTCAGGGTTATCCCTCTCCTAGACTGGTTACCTACCCAAGGCTAAAGGGCCCAGTCTGCCCAACTATTTAAACCCATAGCTGGAGAGAGAATATATGATTCATGCCTTTCCCAAGGGTATTAGCGCTATATGAAATGCCAACAGCCTCGTCTAGGAATTGAACTCGAATCGACGAGTCCATTTCCCACGACTCTAACCACTAGCCCACGCGCCTCCATATATTATTATTATTATTATCATATACTTCTTTTGAGTTTTCACATCAGTGTTAGCTGATAGTCTTTCACTGGAGTCTGAGTGACAGCAAGTCTCCTCAGGTCTTCAGGACTCTTCTGAGTATTCTGGCAGATTGCAGCAGTGCAGTGTTCTGAATGGTTTCAATCCTTCCTCTGATATCCAAACTTTCCAAGCTCCTTTCCAATCCTTTTGGGACCGTTCCAAGCGCACCAACCACAATTGGTATAACTTTCACTTTCATATTCCATAACTTGTTCAGTTCTCTGGCAAGGTCCAGATATTTGTCAATTTTTTCATTTTCCTTTAACTTCACCCTGTGATTTGCTGCAACTGCAAAATCCACCAGTTGACAAGTTCTTTCTTTTTTGTTAATCAACACTAGGTCTGGTTTCTTGCTGGGATAAGGTGATCCGTTTTAATTTCAAAGTCCCAGAGAATTTTGTGCGTTTCGTTCTCAAGAACAGATTTTGGTTTATGCATATACCATTTTGTTGTGTGGTCAAAATTTAATTTCTTGCATAATTCCCAGTGGATCACCTTCCCAACCCAGTCGTGTCTAGTTTTGTATTCTCGTTGTGCTAGTTTGCTACATTATTATTATTATTATTATTATTATTATTATTATTATTATTATTACATTGTGTATTGAAGTAATCTACTCGAGTTTCATCATAAGGATGGATCTTCAGTGTTAATTCCGATGAATTAATCCAGATATTAATTAATTACCGCAAATTGCAGAATTGAATATTGCAATTATAACCTTTGAAATCAGTTTCACAATTAATGAACGCTATTGCGCCATTTCAAAAGTTGAATGTCAAACACGATATTGCTTGATCATGAACGTGAATATTTTTTAAAAATACTTAAAAATAGCATGTGTGTAAAATAGTCTTCTTTTTAAAAAAAATCAGGTAATATTCGTGTTTGACGTTTGCGTTAAAATAAATATGTTTATATCTAAAAAGATTTTATTAAATTTAAACATTCTAAAATTTCAGTTGATGGGTTGCCATGTTCATTTCAGCATGCATTTTCCAAAGATTTCGGATATTTGATTTAATTGTTCTTTATATATTTTTATATTTTGGATATAAATACACACACACACACACACACACACACACACACACACACACACACACGCATATATATATATATATATATATATATATATATATATAAGAGACCCATCTGATGAGGCGAAAATTTGGGGAGCCGTTTAAATCAACTTAGATTTATATGGGCCCCAATTTTCGTCGAAATAAATTTATTATGGATACTGTATTGAGTTCTTCCTTTATATATATAATATATATATATATATATATATATATATATATATGTATTTATATGCGTTTTATATGCATATATATATATATATATATATATATATATATATATATATATATATATATATATATATACATGTGTGTGTGTGTTTGTGTGTGTGTATGAATATATATTCAGGTGTATATGCATATACATATGTATATATGAGGACCGGTGTTGCTTTTTAAAACCGTAGAGAGGAAGGCCCCGAAACGGTTTGCACATTCTCTCCTGATGAGCCCATGAATTTGTAAACATCCTTTGTTTTTTCAATATATCATATTCACACTGTCGGATTAATTTCCATTTTATTTCATATATATATATATATATATATATATATATATATATATATATATATATATATATATATATATATATATATATGCATAGTGTAGATATTAATGACCATGTAATATATATATATATATATATATATATATATATATATATATATATATTGCACGGCTATGTATATATCTCTCTCTATATATATATATTGCATGGTTATATATATATATATATATATATATATATATATGCATGCGTGTGCATATAAGTGTGCGTATATATACATACATATATAAATATATGTGTGCAGACATATATATATATATATATATATATATATATGTTTATGTTTGTGTGTGTGTAAGTGTGCATGTGTGTGTGTAAGTGTGCATGTGTGTGTGTAAGTGTGCATGTGTGCATACATGCATTAATATGCTAGGGGTTACATGTAAAAAAAAAAGAAAGAAAATAATCAACAACAGTTCATGTAGCCTGGAAACTTTCATAATTCAGAAAGCTAATAACAATTTTTCTTTTTTTTTTCGGCAATATGGAGAGAACAAAATAGCTGAACGACAAGATACGCGTTCATAACATAACAGTTTGCCAGTTTTCCCGATTGCTTTAATTTATTAATCATACCCAATCGAAATTTCGTCCATGTTTTTTTTCCTTATTTCTTTTCCGTTTCAATGACGGCCGAAGAGAAAACCAATTTCAAAGACTAAAGGAATGCAGTATTATTTACTTGATTTATTAGAATTTGTCCAAATCTAAACTTATGCACGTGGAACAATGACATACATGACAATATACAAAACATATAGGATGAAATAGTAAAGAGAAGAATTTTACATTTTCTTCATTATAGATTACGACATATTCAGTTGATTCCTTTTCTATATTCTTTTGTTTTTCCTTTGGGAAATACAAGTTATTTACATTAGCGCTTCATAATCAGTTATGTCAACCAGAATATATATATATATATATATATATATATATATATATATATATATATATATGAAGTAAATACATAGCGATGTGTTTATGATATGGCTCTTCATTAGCTGACAATTTTTGGGAGAATATGTGCTTAATTGAAGTCGTACCTAATTTTGAAAGTTAATTAATAAATAATTAATTAATTAGGCGGGCATACCTATTTAAATGTAAGGCTAGACAAATCGAGAAAAATCAATCTCTGTATGTACATTTCGGCCTATTAGGCTTCATCAGCAGAGCTATAGATAAGAAGACTGCATTGTGCGTGATTCGATATATATATATATATATATATATATATATATATATATATATATAATATATATATATATAAAAGAAATAACAAAAGATTAGAGATTTAGCATTATAGTCTATTTCAGGGAGCTTAGACAAAGTGTATAACTCGCCCGACTCATCAGATGCGAATGATGAATTCCTTATTACTTTAAAGGCATTTGAAAACAGATTTTTTTTTTTTATAGTCCTGTGATATGAATTCAAAACGAAAACCATCATGCTGCAAAAAAAAAAAATTATGTTGTAGTTTCAAATATGAGCACTTCCGCCACAAATCTCGGTCAACAATCCATGTATCTTTTAATGTATCTCTTATTGTAACAGATTTTGAAAAAGAAAGACATATTCAAATTCGTCACCAGACGAATTCATTATTCAAACAATATGAATATTAACCGTTGACGGTAAGCCTGCAATGGAATTTAGGAAAGATTTTTTTATTTTTGTAATACATTTTTTAATATCTTTATTTTTCTATTTTTTATTTTTCTTATGTATAAAGTAAGAGAGTTAAGAAAGAATATATATATATATATATATATATATATATATATATATATATATATATATATATATATATGTTTGTGTGTGTGTGTGTGGTGTGATTTTTCTACGGTCTGTATCTATTACATACAATATGACTAGCCGTTTGATCGGACATGGCCTCTCTGACCGTCCTTGTCCAAGTAAGGGCCACATGGAATATTGCATGTCATGGACTGCTCAGTCACCAGAATTCCATCCTTAAGTACACGGGTCGCCACCCATGACCAACAAGTACCCGTATTGGGGGGATTTCACTCATCTGCAGAGGTGCAGTCGGTGTACTCTACAGCCCCAGCTGACAAGG
The DNA here is from genome assembly GCA_023376005.1 of Doryteuthis pealeii. NCBI lineage: Eukaryota > Metazoa > Mollusca > Cephalopoda > Myopsida > Loliginidae > Doryteuthis > Doryteuthis pealeii. The sequence continues at coordinate 82,849,651 of CM042167.1, forward strand.
TGGCTTATATCTGTATACTTTTATTTAAGAAACCAATGCAATTAGTAGAATCTGTATTTGTTTCTGAAATTTCTACTTGACTCTATGACACCCCTGTTGTTATTTTGGTTGGGGTAGAGCGTTCGGCTAGAAACCACAAGGTTCCTAGTTCGATACCGGTCCTCGCCAACTCAGCGTATGAGTAGCACAGGGATCTGTGCAGTAAAGTGGGGAGCTGTTGGTAGGTGTGGCGCTCCACCTTAGATGTTAAAATAATCTCCTTGGTCTTGCGCTATTGAAAAGGGATAGACTCCCTCGCTGACTGGCTGATAGCGACTTTAGGCCGCCCCGACGACTTTACTTTTACTAAGTTTTCTGCAATGGGTACATTTGGCATATTCTAAACCTTTGTGACCCGGCGTTTTCATTTCTATTTTTAGGTAACGTCAACAGAAAAAAAAAACCTAACGGCAGCAAGTAAAAAGACATCTTACAGAATTCTCGGCCAAGATAGAAATGAGGCTCGAGCTCTTCACAAAAAAAAAATAGGCTCGAGCGGACGGAGAAGAATTTCAAAAAAGATAAAATGGCCTTCGACTTAAAAAAAGAAATTTCTTCCCTGGCTAAAAAAAATAAACTTGATCACCGAATAATTAGAATTACTTGAAAAGCAATTTTTGCAAAATTGCTTTTTACCAAGATTTAATTTTTTTGCAGCCGATAAACATTCGGCTTCATTTGATCTCTTGCTTAGGGCTTTTATAAAGTGGCCAGGTATGATATGGAATTCAAAAGTTTAGAATTCCAATCATAAGCAGATTCATTCTTAACAAAGAATTTTGTTTTCACCTGAGTCTCATCAGAGGATTACCACAGGAAGATGAACTAATTCAATTGCGCGCAATTGCAATTCTTTTGATTCCAAAGAATTTAGATTTCGGATTTAAAATTCCCTAATTTATTTAATAATAGAATTGATAAATAATTTATGTCTGCCTGTATACAGCTGGTGACTTTCGAGCTGAACATAGAGATAGAGAGAGAGAGTTTGATTGAAAATGACAGGAAAATAAAGAGTAAACCATTTGGTTCCTTTTGCGAGAGAGAACAGAAACTAATGTATTCATTAATGTTTTCTTTTTATATTTGATTATTTTATGAAATCCAAGCCGTTGTTGTATCAGTGCTACTATACGGCTGCACCACCTGGCCCCTAACAAAGCGCTCAGAGAATAAATTAGATGGGAACGGCACAAGAATGATGCGTGCGATCCTAAACAACACGTGGAAACAACACATTACGAGAAAATAGCTGTACGGTCACATGCCCCATATCACTCAAACCATCCGAGTAAGTTGAGCAGGAACACTGCTGGAGAAGCAAGGACGAATTAATTAGTGACGTCTTCTTGTGGGAATCTAGCACATGGGCATACCGGTGTGGGCCACCCAGCAAAGATGTACATTGACCAGCTCTCCGCGGATACAGGATGCTGCACAGATGACTTCTCGAGAACAATGGGTGATAGGGACGGTTGGAGAGAGATTGTCATGGAGATCCGTGCTAATAGCGCGACATGATGAAGATGGTGATGATGATGATGATGGTGATGATGATCTTGGTATTAAAAGAAATTAAAAACAAAGATGACAAATGTTTTGTTCTTAAAAAAGCCAACGCCATTATTTTTCTGTCGGAATCACGGCATATTATTTTTGGTAAAATGATCCTTGGAACATGACACTAACTGCTAAAAGACATCACGTTCTTTCATGTGATGTTTAAAAATGTCACAATGCAAATGTGTCTTAGAATAGCTGTCATTTTGTTTTTTCTACTCCTTTGTTTTGTAAAAAAAAAAAAAACAAAAGAAATATTTAAATCTTTCGAAAGAGAATACAAAATTGATGTTTTTCCATAAATTAACAATGGGATTGGAAATCGTGCAAAATGAAAAAAAAAAAAAAAAAAAAAAAATTGGATGAGAATATTTCAAAAGAAAATTGTATTAAAAATACTGAAACATTGTAAAAAGTTTAAAGTTTCTCATTTTTCATTTTTTTAAAATTTTTTTAATCAACTCAGATTTCACGTGGAACTATTCGAAATCTCTTGTACAACTTTCTTCATTTTTATAATTAACTGTAATTATTTTAGATTACGTAATCGCCAAGAAATGTGCTATTTTGATATTTTAGGACCCTCACAATATCATGCATCGACCGCACGTGGGTCGGTCATCAACAAAAATAAGACGGGAAAAATTACCGTTAACAAAAACAGAACGCTGCTAGTCAAACGTTGGAATTAATAAAAAAAATGCACTGTCTATATTAAAAATAAAATGAATTTTATTTAAAAATAAAATGAATTTTATTTAAAAATAAAATGAACTTCATTTTTAATTTTAAAATTAATCAGAAGCATTATAGTTATAAAATAAGACTCAAAAAAGTCTGGTGTAGAGTAATTAAAAAAAAGTGTAAATTTGTAAAAAGTGTATATAAATATCAAAATTATTTGTAATACAATCCAACTGTAAAATAAGTAGCCCACTTTTATAGGTAAATCCGTGGTGTTTATGGATAAATATCATCGAAGGAGTAAACATTCATATGTAAAGTTTTTTCATAGACAAGTATGTGAAAATAAAATGGAAATTAATCCGACAGTGGGAATATGATATAATGAAAAAGCAAAGGATGTTTACAACTGCATGGGCTCATCATAATAATGTAAAATCTTAGACAAAAAGATGTGGATGCGAACGAGATTCCCTCACCTCTAGACGTAAAATAAACTTGTAAATTGGTCGGAAAATTAAAACGGAACGTCTTTTGGTAGTCCCCCATTTAATTCGAACGGCATGTCAATCCGTCCGGGCTTATTCAATACCTCGAGATTAGGACTATATCTGTTTGGTTTGATTTGGTTTGTTATGTTTCGTGTTACGGCATATCTACCTTTAATGTATCGAATTTTGGCATTAAATAACCAGTAACGATTTGATAAGCCATTAAACAAATAATCGAATTCAAACTAAAATACTTGATCCAATAAATGTTGATTTTTGCCTTGCCGGATTGTTAAGAGAGAATGAAATGGACATTTTTGTATACCAAAAGGGGAAGTGGCGAAAGAAATTTGTAAACGGTCTGATATCAAGTGAAAACATTAACACAAATGTTTATTGCTTCAGTTAAAGAACAAACTCAATTGAATCCTTGTTTTTTCACAATGACCATAACAAGTTAAGAAACAGTCGGCACCATCAAATGAGCAACAGTTCATTTTTTAAGGTCTGGACAAAAGTAATAGGCTTTTGATAAGGGATATGTGTTGATGCGCGTGTGTGCTTACCATAGTGCAGCACACAGTGAGGATCAAACCCCTTAATAGTGGCCTGTGAGACTCCAGCATTAAGAGGAATATAGAGGCACAAACTATATATATATATATATATAATATATATATATATATATATATATATACCAACCCCTCCGCAGGAGCAGGATGTGACACAAGGTCAATTTCTTAAGCGGAGTTCAACAGTAAATAATTTGATATTAATATTTGATACAAACATGTACGATAGTGATTTAGAAAAAAAAGTTTTTTCTTTCGTCACAAAAGGCTGCAATGCAATTTTATTTCCACTGATGTTCAGTAAGCGAACTAAAATCTAATATTCGACTTTTTTTTCTTTTTCGTCAGTATCAGCCAGACAGTGAGGGAGTCTATCCCCTTCTCACCAGCGCTAGACCAAGGAGATTGTATTTTTAGTATCTGAGACGGAGCACCACACATACCATCAGCTCCTCACTTTACCGCACAGATCCCTGAGTTACTTACATGTCGTGTTGGTGGGAACCGGTATCGAACCAGGTACCTTGAGGTTCCCAGCCGGATATATAAAACTAGCAGTGGCTACCCGGCGTCCCCTGGGCAGAGGGGGATTTTTTAAAAGTTAGTCCCGCAGATCCATTATTACTGAATCATGAATTGAATCCTCGTGGGATGCCCATTTA
>CM042167.1:82856158-82863818 GCA_023376005.1 Doryteuthis pealeii
CTTGTCAGACTCGGTAAACTTCTCGGACTCGGGAACCTTCTTTTCGGACTCGGACACCCTATTACGACAAGAAGTTCCCGACTACGATAAGAAAGTTTCCGGGTCCGAAAAGAAGCTTCCTGAGTCCGATAAGAAATACCTGAAGAAGGCCGGAGGGCATATCGGCCGAAACGTTGTACAGGTAATGAAGATTAGGACAATAGCCCGAATAACGCAGATAATACTAATCACCAAGCCTCATCTCAAACATTCAGAGAAATCAGGTTTTCAAATTCAGAGATTTCCTTCTCCTAGACTGGTTATCTTTCCAAGGTCTAAGAGCCCAGTCTGACCTACTATTTTACCCCTAGCTGGAGGGACAATATATAGGGTTTTACCTTTCCCAAGGGTATTAGCGCTACGTGAAATGCAAACAGCCTTTTCTAGGATTTGAACTCAGGTCGACGGGTCAATTTCCTAACCATTATGCCACGCGCCTCCATATTTACAACAAACCAACCAACCATTAAACAAAATGTTATCCTAATTTCATCATCATCATCATCATCATCATCATCATAATGTCCTTCTGTCAGCACGGATATCCATGGCAATCTCTCGCCCACCATCCCTATCGGTTATCGCACCTGGGGGTTCCTCAGTGCAGCATCCAGAATCCGCTCCGAATTGATCGATGTAGGTAGTTCCAAACGGCCACACTAGCGTGCCCATGTGCAGGTACTCACAGAGAACGTCACATGTCACAAGTTCGTACTTGCTTTTCCAGCACTGTCCAGCATGTCTTGTTCGTCGCACCAAGATGGTTTGTGTCATGTGGGGTGGGGGTGGGGTCAGTGGTCATGCAACTGCTTTCTCATAGGGTGTTGTTTCTGCGATTCGTACAGTAGCCGTGATACAACCACAACTTGGAAGATTTATCGTTTTATCTTATCAGCGATATCAGATTTCAGATTTTATCATGCACATATCTCAAAATATAAATGCCTGGATATATATATATATATATATATATATATATATATATATATATATATATATATATATTGGGGGGGGGGAGAATATATGCTTAATTGAAGTCGTACCTAATTTTGAAAGTTAATTAATTAATAATTAATTAATTAGGCGGACATGCCTATTAAATGTAAGGCTAAACAAATCGAGAAAAATCAATCTCTGTATGTACATTTCGGCCTATTAGGCCTCATCAGCAGAGATATAGATAGAAATACCGTCTTGTGTGTGATTCGAAAACCGACTGTCAAACTGACAGGTGAGTACCGTAACCTCTACACTAACCGGACCTTCTTAGATTTTCCGTTTTGTTTAGAAGTAGGTTCCTATTCCTCTTATAGTGACTTCTTGTGCACGACAGTATGAGAATGTAAATACACACGCGGTGTGTTTATGATATGGCTTTATTTAGCCGACAAATTGTCGGCTAAATAATGCCATATCATAAACACACCGCGTGTGTATTTACATTCTTATATATATATATATATATATATATATATATATATATATATATGATTTTAGTCATGCATATATCTCAGAATATAGTGCCTGTATATAATATATATATATATATATATATTATATATATATATATATGGTATTTGTGGAAAGGTGACTTACCGGTGAAACAGGTCACAATGGTTAGTTGATGCAAGATTCACAAGGATAAGACAGCGATATAACAAATATAAAGTGCTCAATATGTTGGTAGAGCAAATTTATTATGATAAAGGTACACGGGGATAACCTACTCGAGTTTCACCATAAGGATCTTCAGGGTTAAATCAAGATATTGACGACGTACAATTAACTGCAATTAATCAACATCTTGATTAATCCAGTGGATTTAACATTGAAGATCCTTATGATGAAACTCGCGTAGGCTATTACCGTGTACCTTTATCATAATATATATATATATATATATATATATATATATATATATATATATATATTATATATTATGATAAAGGTAGGTTAGGAAGAAATGCCATAGCTGTACTGCTTCAGTTCAATTCTTTTGATAAGAGGTATTACCTCGAAAATTCAAGAAATAATAAAAAATACAGGTCAACACACAACACCTTGTTACCGTTATTATTATTTTTTATTTATTCCAAACTGCATTGTGATAGCCTTCTAAATCAACCTCCTAACCAATACATACACAATGCTTCAAGCAAATTATGAAACTCTCTTAATATATATATATATATATTAATATATATATATATATTATATATGTGAAATAAAATTCATTTTATTTTAAATAAAATTCATTTTATTAATACAGACAGCGCATTTTTGTTGAAGACCGATCCATCGCTATATATATATATATATATATATATATATATATATATAGCGACCCCCCCCCGCACGACCAGTATGCTACACAAAGTCAATTTCTTGAGCGGTTTTTAATAGATTTCAATTCAGATTTTTCTTTCTCCTTTGGTTACCTAGCCACGGTTAAAGAGCTCAGTTTCCCCTTCTATTTAACCATAGCTGGAGGGGAATTAATTGGATTCATATTTTTCCCAAAGGTATTAGCTCTATGTGAAATGCAAATAGCCCCGACCTGGATTTGAACTTGAGTCCATTCCCTACGACGGTAACCATTACACCACGCGCATTAAATGTCTGATTCAGCAGACTTGAGGGAACCTCGCACAGCAACATTTGTCTCCATAGAAGACACATTTTTTCCTCTTGCTTAATGATATCTTTGTAAATCTCATCTTACCCTAATCCAATGGAAATGGCTGAGTGATGCATTGTCATTATATCTTGTCTAGCCAACCCAATTAGATTTCAAACTTCGGCTTCAATCTTATATTACTTTTTAACGAATATAGACTAATTTGCAACCTTTCTCTTTTGAAAACAAGACAGACAATCGTAAACAGTTTTATAACAATTCAACCTAATACTCTCAGAGTGTTCTGTTGCTTTTTGTATATAAGGCATGTGGCAAATGGTCACTTCTACTGATAGACTCGTTGCCTAACACGTGACCCAATAAAGATTCCTATTATCCAATCACTGGCACTGCTGCTGCTGCTGCTTCTGCTGTATCAATAGAGACCTGATTCTAAACTTATGTCATTGACACTTGGATTCTCTTGGACGTCGGACTTACAAAGAATACTATAACACCGGATTCTTATTGGCTTGCTTACTTACTTACTACATCTGGAACTAAGGATGCCGACCAGATACTTAACATGTTCCTCGTCTGATTTGCCTCTATGGCTAGAACATGGCTTCGGAATCAATGGCTTCATGCCTACACGACATTGCTTGATCATCCTCGTTCTTGAAACCCGAGCGAAATTGCATCAACTAGCCACACACACACACACACACACACACACACAAACACACACACACACACAACAAATATATATAATATATATATATTATATATATAATATATATTCGTCTCATACTCACACGTAAAGAGTATATTTTGGACGTCATTCAAAAAGAAAATAATAATATTGAACTCAGAAAGCAACAAGCAGCAATTGAGAAAGGAGGAAGAAGCAACCAATAACAACAACAACAAAAAAGAAAGAAAAATTTACCAGAGGTAATTTGATAATTTTTCTTTTTCTTTTCTGCTCTTATAATTTTTCATATTTTTTTCTTCTTTCTTTTTATTTCTCTTCTCTCAATTACATAATTAATGTTTCACTTCTCTTTTCTAAGCTTTTATTTTCTTAGTAATTTCTTTATTTATATTTATTTTATTTTCTTCTTCTTCTTCTTCTTCTTCTTCTTCTTCTTCTTCTCGCCCTTCTCTTCTTCTCGACCTTCTTTTCTAATTTTTCTTCTTTCACCTTCTTTCTTGCCATTCTTCTTCGCTCCTTTCTTTCCTGGCTCACTCCCGCGACTTGCTGCTCACCCTCCTTCTTCTATTTCTTCCATTTTTTTTCTTTCTTCTTCTCTTTTTCTTGCTTTTCTTCTCTCTTTTCTTCTCTTCTTCTTCTTCTTCTTCTTCTTCTTCTTCTTCTTTTCTCACCCCTTCTTCTTCTTCTCTTCTTCTCTTCTTCTTCTTTCTTCTCTTATTCTTCCTCATTTCTTCTTTTTTTTCTTCTTCTTCTTCTCTTCTTCTCACCCTCTTCTTCTCTTCTTCTTCTTCTTCTTCTTCTTCTTCTTCTTCTCTCGCCCTTCTTCTTCTTCTTCTCGCCCTTCTTCTCACTATTACATAATTATTTTTCTTCTATCTTTTCAAAATTTTCTTTTCTTTATAATTCTTTATCTATTTTCTTTTAATCATCAACATTTTTTAATCAATTAATTTTCTCTTCACAATTTCTCTTCTGTCTGTTTGACTTCATCTCACATATTTATTTGATTTCTTGAATTTATTTTCTTCATTTTTATAACTTCTGATATATACACTCTAACTTCCACAATTCATCATTCACTTTTTATTAGAAAGCTAAGATCTGCCTGGGTATGACTTATAAGAGTCTCCTTACATAGGTTTCATCAGAAACCTGACATATGAAATATAATCAGGATTTGATTTCTTTTTCCTAATTTTCAACCAATCAGATATCAATGCTGATATTTGTTTCATCGAAAACCATCATCTTCACTAATTGCAATCAGTAAATCTATACTCAGGCTTTTAAAAAAAAAATTGTGCATATTATTCAAGCAAACAAAAAAAAAAGAATAATTTTATTTCATTTCTGTTATTTGGATAGGGAAAAAATCCTGGTAGTTAGAAAATTAAAGAAATATCTGTGAGTTTTAAATATGTAGAGTCATCATAAATTGCCTCAATACTTGTCTCTTTTTCATTGACAATAAACGCACATATACAAAACTGTTCTATTTTTTCTTTTGGATAATCATTGATAAGTTAAAAATAACTCACAATATTGCAGTCATTGTTTTCTTTGTATATATATTCTTTCTTTCTTCTCTCTCTCTCTCTCTCTCACACACACACACACACATGCACAGACAACAGGAAAGACAGAAGAGGGAGAAACAGTGAGAGTAATGTATTTAGTTTATGTTTATAAAGATACAATTGGAATATAGTTAATGGGGAATCTGACTATTAAAGTGTGTTCAACATCTATTCAATCCTCTTGGAAATGCTTTCAACATGGGAATCAGATACTACATGATTGCTTAAACACTCATGTCTCTTTATACTGACCAGGCGATTATATGATTTCATTAAGCTGATATAACTTTTTAAATTTCATAATATTTTGGCTTATTGACCAGAAATATCACTCTAGAAAAAAAGATAGTAGGGTGTTAGTTCATTCTTAGTCATCCAAATAATATTTTTCTCTAATTTTGACCAAAGAGTAAGATTTTAATGGACACCTGGCATATATTTTGCCTCTTCATCCCACTTTATGAGCCGCTGGGGGCCGTGCCTCAGCACTGGCAATAAACCAGCCCTGCCCTTAAATTCTGGGTGGAATAGGCCCCCTGGGATCAACCTATTACTTGTAAAATCCAGGGCTGATGCCACTGGACCCCCGGCATAAATTGACACCTACATGTTGGACACACCAGTGTAGGCCAAGCAGCAAAAACCTACATCAATCAGCTCTGTGTGTATTCTGGATGCTGCACAGAAGACCTGCCAGGACGATGACCATAGAGGCAGCTGACAGTCATGGAATCTGTTGCTGATTGCATGACCTGATGCATGATGTACCATCCTTGTTAAGCAAATATGAAATGCTCTACCCAGTTAAAAATATAACAGGCGATTGGCTTATCAACCTCAATGCGGTCATTTAATGCCAACCAAATTTTTGAAATAAAATTCATTCATAATGGATACTCAATTTTTATAAACTCATAATGTTCTATTTAACCCATAGATGGGACCCTAACAGTACTAACACTCTGGATCAGAGTGGACCAGGAGCATAGGTTAAAGGGGTACTCCACATTCCCAGTACCTCCAGAACTGCGAACCTCACCATCAATAAATTTTAAACGGTTATTCCTAGGACATGAAGACCCTCAGCCACCTCCTTCTAGCACCATAAAGAGGTTTGGATTTTTTTTGCCAAAACAAGCAGATGCAATGCAAAGCTTGAAGCCAAATGTTGAAATCAGAAAACAATAGATTTAAACCATGTAATGCCTTAAAGAGAACAACAACTGAAAATCTTGATGCAAAACATTGGCTGCTACTATAAACAAATGGAAATTTACTGCCACAAAGTCTATTAATATTAACATCAAATCACCTGCCCAAGAATATTTTGAAATGTAAACATTGGCAACTAGGAATAGCTGAAATGTTGGCATGTATTTTTTTTTTTTATTGTCAAGCGTTCTTAATGAAACACAGTCATGTTATTTGTGAAAATATTTGAATGTGTTTTAAAACATTTCCAAAGAAAGGACTATTGAATTTTTGTGAGCAAAAATCACTCTCTCAGTAAAGATTAACTGATCAAGTAGTATTATTTGTATGTTTTTTGGACTTTGTCCTCATCTTCATTGTTATTTGCTACCAATGTTCAGCCAATTGTGCCTCGAATAATACAAATAATACTAATCATTCAAGCCTCATCTAAAATTCAGAGAAATAACTTGATCAGTGTTTAAGTTTGGAAGGGTTAATTTAGAAATAAATGTAAAAAAGTAAATAAAGTTGTCTTGGCCGGCCTAATGTCGGTATCAGCCAGACGCCAAGTCGATCCCTTTTTCACTAGCCGCTAGACAAGGGAGATTTATTTTAGTCAAGTGGAGCACCAACCTACACTCGTCTCACTTTACCGAACAGATCCATGCTACTCATATGCTGAGTTGTCGAGGACCAGTATTGAACCAGGAAACCTTGTGCTTCCTAGTCGAATGCTCTACAACTGAGCTAACAGCCCTTTATATTAGAAATAATGAAGTTAAATTTTCTTCAAGGGATTATTTGTTAGTAGTGTTGTTTTATTTTACTATTTTGTGTGATGCCGAGATTATTCATTGGGAGGTTTAATGTGGTTTTTTTGTGGTTGCAGGTTTATTCAGTTAGGAATGGTTTCTTTGTGGTTGGGGTGCTATGGTTAGAGCATTTAGATGACCATGGATGTGGTTGGAAAGTGCTTGGCGGAAAATATGGAGCCCTTCTCTCTACCATTTGGGACTTGATATAAGAAAAATTACATGAGCGGCTTGAATGTAAGCAATTGAAAATCAATTATTTTGGTGTTTATTTATAAAGTTTCATGCATCAGGTAGAAAAGCATATATATATATATATATATTTATATATATATATTATCAAAATAGGCTCACTAGATTATTTGAAGATTTAATAAAATGCTGCCATCTGCTTACTTCCTTCAGGCTAAGCAGACCATTTTTAGATTGTTTACAAAATTCGTGACTGTGTTTTGAACCATGTATGTTTGTGAATCTGGTTATGCCTTCAAAATATGTGGTTCAAGTTAACTGACCTGAAAAAACGTAAGAGTTCTCAAATAAAATAAATGATGCATTATATTGATTATTCATTAATATATCGACACTGAAAATTTAATTTAAATTCGTTTAATTCCTTGATTTTAGTATTTTTTTTTTCTTTCAGCGGGGTGACATATGATTGGAATTTATGCTCCATTAGGTAGGATTTACAAGAACCTGTTTT
>CM042167.1:82863918-82936418 GCA_023376005.1 Doryteuthis pealeii
CGTTCGGATTCACTTCTTTTCTCTATATATATATATATATATTTACCACCCATACATACGAGCAGGATGTGACACAAGGTCAATTTCTTAAGCGGTGTTTGGCAGGTTTGAATTCAGATTTCCTCTTGTAGACTGGTTACCTAGCCATAGTTAAAGAGCCCAGTCAGTCCTACTATTTACCCATAGCACTAGGGAGAGTAGTTGGGTGCATCACTTTCCCAAGTGTATTAGCGCTATGTTAAAAGCAAACAGCCTTGTCCAGGATGTGAACAGGGTCGACGAGTCCATTCATTTTGACTCTAACCCTTTCACCACGTCCCTCCATTATTAGCTACTTGTATATGATACAAAGTAAATTCTGATAGCTGAACATTCTCATTTTGCTAAATATTTGAAATGTGGTTATTTTAACCAATTGTATATGATACATGTAATTTTAACCAATTGTATATGATACTAAGTAAATTTTAATAGCTGAACATTCAGATTTTGGTAAACATACAATTTAAAGCGATCTCTGGTTGCGTCTTGCCAACTGCCTATGGGGATGTTAAAGTCCTCTAGATTTCTCTTGATGTTGTCTTCGTACCTGAGCTTAGGTCTACCGATTCCTCGTGATCCCTCTCCCAGTTCAGAGTACAGAATCTGTTTTGGCAGACTGTCCTCTTCAAGTCATTTTAAGTGGCCAGCCCATCTCAAGTTGCGCTGGAAAAATATGTCGTGCATGCCAGGGAGTCCTGTTGTCTTCGGGATGGTCCTGTTTGAAACATTCTGCCACAACTTGGCATTTATCATACTGCGCAAGTGACGCAATGTAGTAGACCTGTAGTCGTGGAAACCATTTAATTGTGTATAAATCATTAGTATTAGTATATTACCAAAATATTGCAAAACATTTGACTCACGCTAGAACATCTAAAGAAAAAATGAAAGTGTGTTGATCCTAAAAAGTACAGGTTTAACAGGTTTCACTTCAAAGCTTTCCTTCTACTAGATCTGTTGTCATATCAAGGTTTTAAAGAGCTCAGTCTGTTCTATTATTCACCCATATCTGGTGGGAGAATAATTGCATTCAGACCTTTCCCAGCGGTATTAGCACTATGTGAAATACAGCCAGTCTCGTCCAGGATTTGAACTCAGGTTACCGTGTCTATTTTATACAACGGTAACCATTACAAAATGGCGTCTACACACTCGTGTCTAGAAGTACAGAGTATTTCCCGGGTTAAAAGAATAACGTAAGTTCTATGATTCCTCAGGAATGGTGAATTTTGGTAAAGGAGAATAGGAAGCTTAATTCCTACAATGATGAGTAGAAACGAAAAGAATTATTGACATTTAATACATCTGATCATAATGGAAATTATGTAACCGACACTACTTCACCACGACGTCACAGTTCCCTTAGTTGTTTACGTTATATTCTCAACGATTATGCAATAATGATTATTCATTCTTAATTAGCATCTTATGTATTAACGATGTCTTTATTAAAGTCTACCTGAGTTAGAAATGCTGCAAAACTGCTCATATTATTAATGCATTTAAAATCCTGGAATATGGTTATAAAAACATTCATACTATATGTTGTAGGTGACTCACCTATGACCAGAACAATGGACTTACCCAAAGGGTATATTTAGCAGAGCAAAGCTGCTCAAGTGGGAAGTAGCAAATGCATGTCTTCGTGTACGCTGTACCAAGGAAACCCTCCTCATTTTGTACATTGATATACGTTGAATACATCTGTTCTTTACTTTTATCTCCGTGTTGAATATTTATTTATTGAACCTAAAACAGGTCATAACACTATAAAAGTCCGGGAATAATTTATTCACAAACAGACATATTTTTTGAGCAAAAGTACAGTTTGAATTCGTATTCAGAAAAGATCTGTCAAATATAATTATGATAAATAAAATTCGAATATATTTCTATACACAATAAATCTCTAACCATTCATTTTCTGGTTTTTCCTATATTTTAATATTAGATTTCGACCCAGTTGGCACGAAACATTGCACAGATCGGCAGTTTTGCGTCTAAGGCTCCAAGAATCTGTCCTCTTTTCAAATCTGATTGGACTGCCATTGTTGTTGTATATCAATAGAAATCTGAACAGAGAATCTGATTTTAATAGAATCAGGTAAGAGATGTCCGCAATGCATATGAATAGGTTGTTTTTTTTCTTTTCTTAAGTGGATTCTTCTTTCTGTACAATTCTTGGTTACACCCTCCTCCCCCAAAAAAAAGAGTATAATAAAAGCAGATGTTTATAGGGAATAAGTCTTACGGAATTAAATGAAGAAATAAAGAGAAAAAAAACACAACTGGTTAGTTATATAGTTAGAGATTTTATTGACAAGACCGTTACTCTGGACTCCAGAGTCCAGACGCCAAGAACTTTTTATTAATTTAATTTAATTTAATTATTTTATTTATTTTTATTAATCCCCACATGTTTCCAGTATTTTGTCCGGCATTTATATATATTTGCCAACCCTCCACACGAGCAGGATGAGACAGAAGGTCAATTTCTTAAGTGGAGTTTAAATTTGAATTCAGGGTTTTCCTTCTGCTAGACTGGTTACCTAGCCAAAGTTAAAGAGCCCAGTCAGCCATACTATTTACCCATAGTTGGAGAGAGAATTGGATGCATACTTTTCGCAGGGGTATTAACGCTATGTTAAATGTAAACAGCTTCGCCCAGGATTTGAACTCGGGTCGACGAGATCCATTTCCCACGACTCTAACCATTACACCAGGCGCTTCCATTCACTCGTACACATATACGCAAGTGAAAACACCACAATGAGAGTGGAAGATTAATGTATTTACCTGTTTAAATGTCGGTATATGTGAACGTTTATGAGACAACCTTTTTACAATTATTTAGTGGCGGTTGAATAATTCCCAATTGTTACACATAATAATATGGACGGGCTGAACTTGCACAAATGTGTCAAATTAAGGAGACCCAGAAAAAATAGAACCCACAAATTTTGTAATAAAACTGTTAATTTTAACTAAGGGTTACGGTTCAGGGTTAGGCTTAGGCTTAGGGGTTAGGATTAGGGTTAGGGTTGGGGTTAGGTTAGTTTAATGGGAAAATGAATAAATAATTTGGGTCCTGTTTTTTCTGGATCACACTGTATACGGGTGACCCAGAAAAACAGAACCCACACATTTTGTAATAAAACTGTTAATTTTAACTAAGGGGTTTAGGATTAGGGTTAGGGGTTAGGGGTTAGGTTTAAGCTTAGGGGTTAGGGTTGGGGTTGAGGTTGGGGTTTAAGGTTAGTTTAATGGGAAAATGAATAAATGATTTTGGTCCTGTTTTTTTCTGGGTCACCCTAATTCAGCCTATGGACGTTTAGGGGCCAGTGTCTATTAATGAAATTAACAGCATGATCCCAGGCGGCCTTCCCCCAAGCAATACCTGCACCCTTGATTTTAAAGGACAGGACTGGGTTTATTGCCTAGTGCCTGAGGGGGAATGCCGACGGGATCTACGCATTTTTTGCACCCACCATCACATGAGAGAGAGAAAGAGATAGATAGATAGATAGATAGAGAGAGAGAGAGAGGAGAGAGAGAGAGAGAGAGAGAGAGAGAGTAAAGAGTAAAGAAATGAATCTGACGGTATAGAAAAACACATATATTGTTAAGTTGTGAAAATAAAATCAATATAACAACATTTGTGTTTTTCATACCATTTATCTCTCTCTTTCTTTCTCCTCTCTCTTTTTTCTCTCTCCCCCTCTCTTTTTCTCTCTCTCTCCTCTATCTTCTCTCTTTCTCTCTCTCTCTCTCTCTCTCTCTCTCTCTCTATATATATATATATATATATATATATATATATATATATATGTGTGTGTGTGTGTGTGTGTGTATGTAATTAAGTATATAATTAATTTTTAAATTGCATTGCAGTTTTCAAAATTTATCCCCACAAAAATCTATGAAAACAAACATTTTTTTTTTTCTGATATTGTTATTTTCTCGTACAGAAATTTGAAGCATTCATACATTCAAACAATTACTGTGATCATCTATTGTAAAATTCCATGTTTGCACTGAGTTTGCACCTTTTCACATCTCACTAATATAATTGTTGTTTCTAATACGAATATGATTTGTGGGATGCAATTATAGTGTGTATAATCTACCAGAAGATGGGGATTAAAAAACTAATTTCTGCTAATCAGTTTATTAATTACCAACAAAAAACTTTTGAGCAAAACATAAAAGGATGAAAGATGAACAAAACATGAGAATAAAGTATTTAAAAAAGAAACAAAAATAACATAAGGACAAACAGGAAAACTATAAAAACAAACAACAATAAAGAATGCAAGAAAAATAGCTTTATGGATACTTTAAACAACACGCTAAGGAAATTACGCATGACCTGTACAAAGCTGCAAGGTTGGAGAGGGACTTGAAAAGAGAAGCTGATTCTTTATTGAGGCCAGGGCAAAAGAATGCCATAAGGACTAATTACGGCAAAGCAAAATTCAGCTACACGCAAGCGTGGGCCGCGTAGTGATAGAGATGAAATAGTTAATTCCAAATTGGGGCACAAAAGGAATACAAAAAAGAAATGGCCGGGTTGGAATAGTGATCCACTGAAAATAATATAAGAGACTGAGTCAGGAACATACTGGTAAAAATGCTATATGCATAAATATTGAGGCACGTGGTGTAATGGTTAGATTCGTAGGAAATGGGCACGTCCACCCGAGTTCGAATCCAGGACAAGACTGTTTCATCTAACGTTAATACGCTTGGGAAAGGTGCGCTTCCAAATACTCGTCATATGGTTAAATAGTTGCACAGGCTGTGGTTTTTACTTCGGAGAAGGAAAACTCTGAATTTAAACCTGTTAACCTCTGCTCTTTGACTCGTCATGGAATAATGTTTGTCTCTCTCCGGCCCCAAGAAAAAGGGTTTGTGAGGCCAAAATTATTTCATTGACGAGAGAAGTAAAATCTATAGTGAATAAGTAGCTCAAAGAACAGTCAACAGAATTTTACGGGGCAGGGATACATGCTCTCATTCGAAGGTGAAACATTGCTATTGAGAGAAACGGTGACCAAGTGGAAGAGTAGGGATGTGATCCAATGAGATCCCGCTTCATTTTGATGTATGATGCAGGTTCCTAAGTTGGTAATACATGTCCTAAAGAAAATAACATTACTTTTTGACTCACACTCTTATTATATAGAAAAATTATTTAAAAAAAATTCTTTTAAACCCTGAACAACATGGGTAGCTCTGCGAGGTAACTGTGTCCTACCTTCCGTTTGATTTTATCGGTGGAGGTTGGTGTCCCAGATGTGTTGTCTGTCAAGCTGCATCTCTCCACTGGAAATCTGAAGGGAGAAGCAGCTTCACAGAAAACTGTACATCTGGTAACACGAAACTTCACGGTTCCATCAAACGGGACAGAGTACTTTCCGCGTGTGTTGCATATGGCCAAACTCAAGTTGTAGTAGTATTCGTTAATAGTAGTAATAGTTTATTAGTTCAGAAACAACATACGCAGTCGTATAGTCACAGGGGGTTGTTTATTTCTTGCTAGGCTCGTGGGTTCTTTTCAAAGAGAGAGAGAGACAGAGACAGAGACAGAGACAGAGAGAGAGAGAGAGAGAGTGAGAGAAAGAGAGAGAGAGAGAGAGAGAGAGAGAGAGAGAGAGATTAAGGTCAAACTATTCCATAGTAAATCATGTTCGCTACTACTATATGAAACCCATGGGAGGCGGATCCAAAGCCCAGTCTGCCTCCCACGATGCCTAGTCGAAAAAGACCGATTTTTCTCTTCTTCCATTTCTCCTTCCGGAGGTGGGAGAGTCTCATCCCTTTCCAGTCAAAACCCGGAACTTCCGTTTTTATTTTTAAATCTATTTCCGGGGTCATTCATCGGTCAATTAATGGCACCCCGTTGAGTGTTTACTCTTCCAAATTTTAACCTTTGTTCTTATTTCTACTTCTTCTCTTTCTCCAGAAATCCGAATACCGTTTTATTTTCAATCCCCAATGTTTCTTGAAATTTCCAGTATGCTTGAATTTTTTACCACAATAATTTTTTTTTATGTATTTTGGAGCATGTAAAAATGTCGGAATCTAACTAAAATCTCCCCAGCTATGAGTAAATAAAAGGGCAGATTAAGCTCTTTAACATCGGTGTAGTAACACGTTAAGAAGAACGAAAATTCTTTTGGTTTGTTTTGTTTTACGGCATATCAACCTCAGTGGGTCATTTAATGCCAATAAAGTTTTGAAATAAATCAATTCTTAATGGATAATACAATTTTGTTTATCAACTCATGTTTTTCTATTTAACCCATAGATGGGACCCTAACAGGTACTACCACTCCGGGTCAGAGTGGACCAGGGAGCAATGGTGATGAAGTGGTGCTCCACATTCCCCAAAGCTCCAAAACTGGAACCTCACCATCAGATAGGGTTTAACGTCATTCCCAGGACATGTAGACCCACAGCCACCGCCTTCTAGCAGCCATATGATAAAAAGAGGTTGGGACTTGCCATAAGGGCAATAGGATTGGGGAAATCATATAGGTGCTAGGGCTTGACGTGACCAGCCGATTGATCGGAGGGGGCCTCTCCGACCGACCGTCTAGCCCAAGATAGGGCCAAAGTGGAGTATTGCATGTCATGTACTGCTCGTCCACCTGGGCTCTATCCTTAAGCATCACGGGTCGCCACCCACGGCCAACAGGTAGCCCCATTGGGGGAGTCTTACCCCTCTGCAGAGATGCAGTCGACAGGGCGGACGAAAATTCTGAATTAAAACAGCTAAATACATTATTAATAGCGAAGTACCTTCCTTTTTTTGTTGTTTTATTTCCACATGACACTAATATATCATCTACAAGTTGCAATTTTGTTGTAGTCTATTCAGTAAAACATTTTCACATAAAATACAAATCTTTTTTTTTTCCTTTTATACGCCTGACATTTCAATAGAAATTTTATAAGAGATTTGTACAGGGAATAACATTACAATTGATGTTCTCGCCTCGTACATTGGGTTGATGGTTGGGTAAGGACCGGTAATCGAATGATATATGGTCATGGTAGGCCTGACAATACTACAGTACTGCCACCGATATTTCGTTGCATCAGGAAATGAAAGTTTAATATTTTAAACTCATAAATCTTTACTGTGTATCAAGAAATTATTCAAAATTCAGATATTATTTTTTTAAACTTGTAGAGGATATACGGCTGTGTTAATTTTAAACATTTGTTTTCTTAGTTCATGTATTCAATCTGTTCGTATCATTTATCTCAAAACCTCAAGTTGAAAAGCCCAATTTCATGAATATTTAATCTACAATTCTGACTGTCAAAATTCAAGCCCTGTCGACTGCACCTCTGCAACGATTCTCCCTCCAGCTATTGGTAAATAATAGAACAGACTGTGCTCTTTAACCTTGGCTAGGTAACCAATTAGGTGTAGGAAAATTCTTACTTTTAAATCTGTTAAACTCCGCTGAAAAAAAATGACCTTGTGCTACATCCTGCTCGTGCGAAGGTGTTGGTTAATACTAATAACAAACCAAGTTACAAACCCTTTGCCAGGTAACTAACCTCCCAAACAACTAAACAATCAGTCAACCAGCCAGCCAGCCCTGTCGTCCGGGGCTTTAGAATACACCGATCACCTCTGCAGAGGGGTTATACCCACCCAATAGGACCACCTGTCGAGCATGGGTGGCGACCCGTGATGCTTAAGGACGGAATCTTGGTAACATCCAACACTCCACTTAGACCTTTCTTAGGCTAGACGGGCGGTCGGAGAGACCCCTCCGATCAATCGACTGATCATGTCAAGCCCTAGCACCTATATGATTGCCCCTTATGGCAAGCCCCAACCCGTTTTATCTTATGGGTGCTAGAAGGTGGTGGCTGATGGTCTTCGTGTCCTGGGAATGACGTTAAACTCTATCTGATGTGAGGTTCCAGTTCTGGAGGTTTGGGGAATGTGGATCACCCGTTCATCACCATTGCTCCCTTGTTCACTCTGACCCGGAGTGGTAGTAACTGTTAGGTTCCCATCTATGGGTTAAATAGAAAAATGTGTTTATAAAAAAATTGATTTTTCATTAAGAATGAATTTATTTCAAAAGTTTATCGGCATTAAATGACCAACTGAGGTTGATATGCCGTAAAACAAACCAAACTAAACTAAACTAAATATAAAAGTTGTCTCTTGCCAGATTTTTATTTTCTTCGTTTTAATATTACTATATTGGTCCAGTAATACATGAAAGGGGTACAAAACGGTAAAAGGACTTACTTGATAATATTTATAAAACGTACAGTAAGGCCATGATAGCTCCACGTTTCAATGTCAAGGCAAGCAACCAAGTCGATCACAAGTAGAGAAAACAACGTATCTACTGTTCAAAGAACAAAGAACAAGAAGGACGTCTTTACTATTCGAAGAACAGAGATGCAGGCGAGCAACATCGATTCTGGCATTCTCACGTGCCCATGTGGTATCCAATGGGCGCGTTCCGAATATTCCAACATATCACCCAAAAATATCTGCGTCTCGGTGTATTGCCACATTTTGTAGGGAGGCCATTATAATTCTGTTTTCCTTGGATTGTAGGCGTGGATTCCTAAGTCACGTGTCCGTTTGTCACGTGATAATTCAGCCTTTGAAACTATCTATTTTATATCTCCTTTTTTTTTCGAAAGGAACACACCTGTCTTGTTTCGTTTTTCGCTCGTAGCGCAATAAGGGCATATTTCTCACGTCTTTTCGTAGAGCAGAGAATTATAGAGATAATTAGTCTCCAACATTCTTATCGTTAATTGCACCTCATTATGGAAGAAGACACCTTAAGTCGTTTATAACTAATTACATTTTATTCTTTCGGGAAACATTGTGCATTCTTAACATTTTGAGGAAAATTGGAGGAAAATGAGAGAGTGAGAAAAAGTGGAGGAAAGTGAGAGAAAGAGAGGAAAGAGGGAGAAAGAGAGAGAAAGTATGGATGAAAGAGAGAGTAAAAAGTGGAGGAAAGTGAGAGAGAGATAGAGAGAGAGAGAGAGAAAGGAGGAAAAGAGTGAGAGAGAAAAAGTGAAGGAAAGAGAGAGAAAAGAGAGGAGAGAGAAAGAAAGGTGGAGGAAAGAGAGCGAGAAAGGTAGAGAGAAGATGAGAGAGAAAAGGCAGAGAGAGAGAGAGAGAGAGAGAGAGAGAGAGAGAGAGGGAGAGAGATAAAGAGTGAGAGAAAAAAGACAGAGAGTGAGAAAAAAAGGCAGAGAAAGAGTGTGGAAAAGGTAGAGAGAGACAGACCGACAGACAGACAGAGAGAAATAGAAGGAGAGAGAGAGAAAGAGAGAAGAGAGGGAAGAGAGAGAGAAAATATGGAGGAAGAGAGAGAGAGAGAGAGAGTTAAGGAAAGAGACAGAGAGAGAAAGGGTGGAGGAAAGAGAGCGAGAAAAGGTAGAGAGAGGAAGAGAAAGAAAAGCAGAGAGACAGAGAGACAGAGAGAGAGAGAGAGAGATAAAGAGTGAGAGAGAAAAGACAGAGAGTGAGAGAAAAAAGGCAGAGAAAGAGTGCGATAAAAGGTAGAGACAGACAGACAGACAGAAATAGAATGAGAGAGAGAGAGAGAGAGAGAGAGAGAGAGAGAGAGAGACTCAGCGCAAAGTGGAGGGGAGGATTCGTAAGGTTCTGAATTCGATACCCGTCCTCGTCAACTCAGACGCACAGCTTTGGTAATCTGATATTTGCTGAAAAGCAGTATCAGGGTGCTGACGGCAGGTGTGGTGCTCTACAGTCAAATATGACAATCTCCATCGTTTAGAGTCAGCGAAAAGGGGATAGATTTTCTAGTTGTTCTGCTGATACCGTCAATATGCCATTTTACCTGTGTTTCCACTACTTTACATGTTATTTTTATCAAACATTTATATGAGCTCTGTGTTGGATTATTTTGACATATAAAGTGTGCCACAGGCCACAATTAAGTTCATAGACTCTTCGTGGCCTCGTGGATCTTGAAAGCCGTTCACTTGCACGTGCTTAACACGGACGAACGTATCAACAACAAAGATTCTACTTAACACTGAAGAACACATGGATTCTGCTTAACACTGAGGAACACAAGGATTCTTCTCAACACTGAGGAACACAAGGATCTGCTTAACAGTGAGGAACACAAGGATTCTGCTTAACAGTGAGGAACACAAGGATTCTACTTAACACTGAGGAACACGATTCTACTTAACACGAGGAACACAGGATTCTACTTAACACTGAGGAACACAAAGATTCTACTTAACACTGATTCTACTTAACACTACAAGGATACTAAACAACTGAGGAACACAAGGATTCTACTTAACACTGAGGAACACAAGGATTTCTACTTTGAGGATTCTGCTTAACACTGAGGGGATTCTACTTAACAGGAACACAAGGATTCTGCTTACACTGAGGAACACGATTCTACTTAACACTGAGGTTGATTCTACTTAACACTGAGGAACACAAGGCTGAGGAACACAAGGATTCTACTTAACACTGAGGAACACATGGATTCTACTTAACACTGAGGGATTCTACTTAACACTGAGGAACACAAGGATTCTACTTAAACTTTAACACTGAGGAACACAAGGATTCTGCTTAACACTGAGGAACACAATGCTTAACACTGAGGAACACAAGGATGCTTCTGCTTAACACTGAGGAACACAATGATTCTACTTAACATGAGGACACAAGGATTCTGCTTAACACTGAGGAACACAAGGATTTACTTAACACTGAGGGGAACACATGGCACTGAGGAACACAAGGACTTCTACTTAACACTGAGGAACACAAGGATTTCTACTTAACACTGGATTCTACTTAACACTGAGGAACACAAGGATTCTACTTAACACTGAGGTGGACACTGAGGAACACATTTACACACAAGGATTCTACTTAACACTCAAGGATTTCTACTTAACACTGAGGAACACAAGGATTCTACTTAACACTGAGGAACACAAGGATTCTGCTTAACACACACAAGGATTCTACTTAACACTGAGGAACACAAGGATTCTGCTTAACACTGAGGAACACAATGATTCTACTTAACACTGAGGAACACAAGGATTCTTAACACTGAGGAACACAAGGAGGATTCTACTTAACACTGAGGAACAACATGGATTCTACTTAACACTGAGGAACACAAGGATTCTACTTAACACTGAGGAACACATGGTAACACTGAGGAACACAAGGATTCTACTTAACACTGAGGAACACAAGGATTCTACTTAACACTGAGGAACACCAGGATTCTAATTAATACTGAGGAACACAAGGATTCTGCTTAACACTGAGAAACTCAAGGATTCTACTTAACACTGAGAACTCAAGGATTCCACTCAAAACGGATCAAAATTAATGCCACAGGGGATCTCCACTGTAAAGTGCTCTCAACTGTAGCCTAAAATGACATAAGAATCTTAACACGCTGTTTATGAGATTTAATTGTTTGTCTTTACTAACTGAATGTTCACTGTTAGTGTATCTATAGCTGCAATAATGCATTTTAAGGACTAAGTGTTCGTTTCAAACTAATGACCATTATTCTTATAATGTCACATAGAATGAATTTCCTCACTAGGTTACATATATTCTTTAAGACTAAGTGGATGCGTGTAGTGAAATGACAATCTTCGAAGGAAATGGAGACGACGATCCAAGTTCAAATCCAGAATGAAGCTGCTTGAAATTTATATAGCGGTAATGACCTTAGGAAAGGTATTGAATCGAACTATTCTCCCTCTAGCTATGGGTAAACAGTAGGGCAGACTAGGCTCATTAACTTTGGTATGGTAACCAGGCTAGGAGAAGGAAAACTCTAAATTCAAACATGTTAAACCGTGCTTAAAAATGAGTTTCCTACTCGTCCAGAGGGATTGGCATATATATATATATATATATATATGTATATATATAAAGTCATCCACAGACACCGTGTTTCGACGTTTCACGTCTCTTCAGTGAGGCTAGATACAACAACTACCTCTGACCAGGAGGAAATCCGACTGACTTTTTCATCAGCCTGATCCATACCGCTCGTCCATTTGACAGCTGCCGTTTAGGGAGCCGGTGTTTAAACTATTTAATATATAGATTTGTTTATCTATTTGTTTTACGATCACCAGTGAGATCCAGTCTGTCAACAGACGATCATTACACACACACACAACACACACACACACACACATATATATATATATATATATATACACATATTCTTTTAACCTTTTTGGGTTTTATTAAAGTTACTGCAACTTTAATCCTGTTTCTTTGTTTGTTTTCCTTTTGTCTTTATTTGTTTCTTTTTTTTCAACACGACGACTGTCTAAAAACTAGTCCACAGTTCATTTGTTCTTTCTTTTTGTATTCTATATCCACGTTTCAAACTGGTTCAGTTTTATTAACGTTACTGCAAAAATAAAATCCTCGTTATTTTTCTTTTTTCCTTGTATTAATTAATTTTAAGAAAAAGGCAAACAGCAAATTTTGTCTTATTCTTAAAATTAATTGATTGTAAAAACTCAGGCCACAGTTTTATTTGCTTATTTTTGTTTACTCTATATACAGTTTTTTTTTAAACGGTTGGATTTTATTAAAGTTACAGCAAAATTAAAATATTTCGTTTTTTTTCTTCTTTCCCTTTTCTTTTTTTTTTGGTTACAGTTTCTATTTGCTGTTTTTTTCAAAAAGATGATTTGTAAAAAATTAGGTCACAGTGTTTTATTTATTTATCTATTTATTTATTTATTTTGCTTTCTTTTGTTTACTCAAAATACATTCTTTTTAAATATTCGAGATTTAGCAAAAAATGTTTTCCTGAGTCTTATTTAATGACTCTGTGAAAAATTAGACACAGTTTTTTTTTTATTTTTGTTCACTCTATATAAATTATTTTAAACTGGTTTTTTCTTAAAATTACTGCAGAATTAAAATCCTCGTTTTTTTTCTTTTTTGTTTGCATATTTTAAAAATAGATGACAGTAAAAATCAGACAACAGTGTTTTTTTTCATTCTATATAAATTCTTTTAAAATGTTTGGTTTTCTTAAAATTACTGCAGAATTAAAATCCTCATTTTTTCTTTTTTTTTCATTTTTTTTTTTTTTTGCATTATTTTAAAAATAGATGACAGTAAAAATCAAGACAACAGTTTTTTTTGTTCATTCTATATAAATTCTTTTAAAACTGGTTGGGTTTTCTTAAAATTACTGCAGAATTAAAATCCTCGTTTTTTTTTTTTTCGTTTTTTTTCTTTTGTTTGCATTATTTTAAAAAGATGACAGTAAAAATCAGGCCACAGTTATTTTATTTTTGCTTTTTTCTTTACTCAAAAATACATTCTTTTAAACTCTTCGAGTTTTATCAAAGTAGTGCAAAATTAAATCTCTTTTTTTTTTGTTTTTGTTTTGTTTGCCCTTATCGTTTGATTTTATTTTCAAAAATATGGCCCTATAAAAAATCAGGCCATTTATTTATTTATTCATTTATTTATTGCTTGTTTTTGTTTACTCTATTTTTCGTTTCCATTGAATAGCCACTTGATGAAATAGTGAAATCCTATTTAGTTGAATTCTGTTCATTAATAAATGAGTGTTGCAATATTCTTAAATCTCCCATCGCTAATCCTGACATGTCTGTGTCATATTATCTTGCTCATCTAAATTCATGACATTGAATTAAATTGCGGCGTCAGTGGATCTGATAACACACACGATATTCATGAACGAACCGCCTACATTACTCAGTGTTCATCAGTCACTGCTCGCATCACCAACGTCCTACAAATAATATCGATTGCGTTTTTATGCTGTTCGCGTTTACAAGAAAACTTTCCAAACAAGCCAGACAGAGCAGTGACGTAATCTAAAGAGGTTTATGTAGCCTTCGAGATAAAGAGGTTTAATAAACTCTTTACTTTCTGCATTAGCCAATAATGTTTTTGTGGTAGATTCTGCTTTCTGACTTAGAAATAAATAATGCTCTATAGGAAAGAGTTCGTATTGAGACGCCAATGAAATAATATATAGGATAGATGTTTAATAGATTAGCCGTTCGTAAGTATTGGAACGAAAAAAAGAACGCACTTTGCTCATCAATGGAAACCATGAGATCAGATAAACTACAGGCTGTCTCTTCTCCGAATAGCGAAACGAAAATTGAACAAATTGATCATACGAAATTCAAGGCAACAACTTTCCAATGTTTATTGCATTTATATAGAATTGCATTTCAGTCTCGGAAGACTATGATATAGTTTTTTGTGCCCCTGAAGTTACAGCACCTCCTGTGACTGCAAAGTTCAATATTAGAAAAACATTTCTCGACCACAGATTTCGCATTTGAACGCTGTCCTGAGGATGTTGATGTTCCGGTGTTTTGTTGCCACTGCTTACTTCTGGACCTCTTAGCTTCATGGTGTTGCGTCAGTGTGACTTCTGCCATGAACAATCCTCTACAGAGATGCTGCCGCCACCGAGGCGGTCCTGAGTCAAATTTTCCAGCTGGAAGGGGCACTGCCAAAGCACCTGAGATCATTCTTGCAGACATCCTTAACCGCAGCAGGGGCGACCAATCTGTCTTTTGCCAGACTTAAGCTCTGCATAAAGAATGTCTTCGGGATTCGTCCATCATCCATCGACGTACATGACCCAACCATCGGAGGCGACGTTGCCTCAGTAGAGACACTGGGGAGTTGATCTCTCTCTCTAAAACTACTGTGTTCGTGATCCTGTTCCTCCAGGTGTGATTCCCAGTTGTTTATTGCTTTATATAAACTCCAGAATAAAAACTAATTCTAGTCTGATATTTTATAGATTAACTCTTTCCTGATGTATTGTGAATTTCACCATAGCGAGTAGAATATGAGTATGGATATCATTTATACTTTAATGTATACTCCTTGTTGAAATATTTTGTGATATAAGGGTGCTGTAATCCACCACTTAAACTTGTAGACTAAGCAGGTCACCTGGTTGACCCTATTCAATCAACAGCCCGAATACGTGGTTAGTTAACTATTTAATCACTGATATTGACAGCCGTTCATTTGCATATTATTAGTTATAATTATTAATAGCAGCAGGACCTGTGGATATATCACAGTATGATAATTTAATTATTTGCAACGTTTGATATTTATTTAAGAGCTATTGGTTCAATATGTAAAAAGTATATAATATTGATTTAACTCTCTCTCTCTCTCTCTCTCTCTCTCTCTCTTCTCTCTCCCTCTCTTCTTTCTTTCTTTCCTCATTTTCTTCTTTTCTTTATGTTTGATTGAAAACAGATTAGCTTTGTCACTTTCGTGTGCTCATTCCCTCTCTATCTTTCTCCTACACTCTTTTCTTTCTTTTGTTCCTATAATATTAATCACTGATATTGACAGCCGTTCATTTGCGTATTATTAGTTATAATTATTAATAGTAGCAGGACTTTTGTGATATATCATAGTATGATAATTTTAATTGCAACGTTTGATATGTTTATTTAAGAGCTATTGCGAAATAGCTCAATATGTAAAAAGCATAATAATATTGATTTAACTCCTCCCCTCCCTTTCATTATTTTCTTTCTTTCCTCCCTTTTCTTCTTCTTTATGTTTGATTGAAACAGATTAGCTTTGTCGCTTTCGTGTGCTCATTCCCTCTCTATCTTTCTCCTACACTCTTTCTTTTTTTTTGTTCCTATATTTTCTCTGTAGTATGTCTTATTTCTTTTCTTTTCTTCATTATTGTTGAAAAAGATTCGAGCGTATCCTGGGCCATAAACTGTTGAGTAACTGGCCGTCATACTTGGTTCCAGTTGTAAGAAACTTAAGTAAACAAGTGAGTAAACCAATAAGTCCTTGTGGGATAGTGTGTCCTTTAGGTCCGACGTCCAAGATGGTCCGATGTCAATGAGTTAAGATTAGAATCAGGCCTCTATTAATACACCAACAACAGCAGCAGCACTGCCAGTGATTGAATAATAGGATCTTTCTCAAGTCACGTGATTGTCAACGAGTCTATAAGTAGAAGTGACTACTTATCCCATGCCTTATATACAGAAACATCCAAATTATAATAATAAGGAATGGTCCATTATTTTAGTTGAGGGAACGACAATGATAACAATAAGAAGTCGGTGTTTAAGCGCACAAGGAACGGTCTTAATTTTTAGCCAGATGATATTGCAAGATGATAACGGTCAAGGGATTAAGGAACAAGAGTTATAGCATTAATGATAGACGTAGCTATACACAGATAAGAAACACAAATACTCTTAGTTATTGACAGTAAAAATACATATGGGACCATCTAATAAAAATAGGGAGCTTCACGGTAACCTCGAACCTAACCACTTTTATTCGCACGCAAATACCGAAGATTATGACAAAGGTTCCAAAGTTGAGAAGGGTGTTCCGAGTTTCGAGAAAGTTTGCCGAGCTCCGACAAGAATACTGATGAAGTTTGGCGGACATCGGCGAAACCTTGTGCCAGATACAATAAAGATTTGAGAATAGTCCGAATAATCCAAATAATACAAAGAAAACATAGATATTTTTTTAGCTTCGTGTAGTGAATAAAAGGCTTAGCCTTCAATGTTCTGTGAAAGTCCGATTCGACTGAAGGGCTTAACAAGTCAGGCAGAGTCTGAATGATCCAAATAATACAAACCATCAAGCCTCACCTCAGAATACAGAATATGTATGTTTGCCTTGGGATCAAAAAATCTAAAACTGCTTACTTTTACAAAATCTCTCTCTCTCTCCTCTCTCTCTCTATATTATATATATATATATATATATATATATATATATATATATAATTTGGCGCGGCTAACCAAGTTTCTTGACAATGTGATTCTACGGTGGCTCCTAATTTTCTTACCAGTAGTTGTAGAGTTTAGGTTCCGTATGAGAGCCAATGTTTAATTATTGTAACAGAGCCAAGTATTTGGGAATAAAAGCCTTAAAATACCATGGGTTCGTGTTTATGGACCATTTCACTCGCGGTATGCTCACGCAGCTTCTTCAGACCACTATTATTTTATTTTATTTAGTTTTATTTTATTTAATTTATTAATTTATAAATAAAATAATCAGTGGTCTGAAGAAAGCTTCGTAGCATTACTCGCGGTTGGAGATGGTCCATAACCACGGATACCCTGGTATTTAAGGCCTTTACTTCCCATATATATATTATTATATATATATATATATAATATATCTTATTATATGGGATTGTGTGTTTTTGTCTGTAACCGAAACTATAAATAAGTATATTCCTAAATTGAGTCACAATTAACATAGTTATTTACATCACTTCTTCATGATTTTATTTATATTTAAACCTCATTTATTAATAAATTGCTCACCTTTTTATTGTGTTGTCATATCTACATACAAAATAAATGCTATTGTATTTAATTATATACAAAAATAGCGTTTGCAGTGTGAACGGGAAGGCTAATTTGCATATTGATATTAAAAATGTGATTATTAAATATGTGCTTAGTATTATTGAATTTCTAACTGTTTGGTTTTATTTTAATGAATATTAAGCAAAAAATCTCTCCAATGAATCTTAAATGAAATCCATTAATAAGGTAAAAAATAAGTTGGTAATTTATTTCTTTATTCCTAATTTACTAAATATGTAAATAAGTAAAATTCAGCAATGAAAGGACGGTGATAAATGGAAGAGTAAGTTTCATTCTAATTTTTCTATTATAACCCTACTCTGTTTCAAATCTTTTTATCTGCATTTCTTATTAGGCCTTTCTGATTTAATCTGATAATTTTATTACATTTAACTTAATCTTGCACCCGGAGGGTGCTCATATTTGCTGTATATATATATATATATATATATATATATATATTATTATATATATAAAGATAAATCTTTAATGATCAGATGGAAATCTTACTAAAAGTTTTCGCTTAATGGCTCTTCAGGGTAAGATCTGACTCTTAGCCCTGAAGAGCATTAAGCGAAAAACTTTTGTAGAGCTTCGTCTGACTCATTAAGATTTATCTTTACATATACTAGCAAATATATGCACCCTCCGGGTGCAAGATTCAAGTTTAATGTATTTGAATATCGTATTAATTAGAAAGTCTAATAAGAATGCAGAAAAAGATTGAAACAGAGAGGTTATAATAGAAAA
Source organism: Doryteuthis pealeii (assembly GCA_023376005.1). NCBI lineage: Eukaryota > Metazoa > Mollusca > Cephalopoda > Myopsida > Loliginidae > Doryteuthis > Doryteuthis pealeii. The sequence goes on from CM042167.1 coordinate 82,882,162, forward strand.
AATAGAAATGAAACTTACTCTTCCTTAATCCCGTCGTTCATTGCTGATTTTACTTATTTAACTATTTTAGTTAAATTAGGAAATAAAGATAAAATTACATTATTTTTTTCTTATTAAATGGATTTATTTAAGATTCATTGGAGAGATTTTGCTTATATTCATTAAAATAAAACCAACAGTTTTAGAATCAATAATACTAAGCACATATTTTAATAAAATCACATTTTTAATATCAATTATGCAAATTAGCCTTCCGTTCACACTGCAAACCGCTTTTTTTGTATATATAATTACAATAGCATGTTATTGTATGTAAGATATGGACAAACACTAATAAAAAGGTGAAGCAATTTTATTAAATAAATGAGGTTTAAATATAACATAAAATCATGAATGAATTGATGTAAATAACTATGTTAATTGTGACTCGATAGGATATACTTATTTATAGTTTCGGTTACAGACATAAACACACAATTCCATTATAATAAAGATTATATCTTATATATATATATTATATATATATATGGGAATAAAAGCCTTAAATACATGGGTATCGTGGTTATGGACCATCTCCACTCGCGGTATGCTCACGAGCTTCTTAGACCACTGAATATTTTATTTTAAAATTAAAAAATTAAATAAAATAAACTAAATTAAAATAAAATTATGATAAGTGGGTCTGAAGAAGCTCAGTGAGCTACTCGCGAGTGGAAAGGTCCATAAACCACGATACCATGGTATTTAAGGCCTTTTATTCCCAAATAACTTTCTCTGTTTACAATTAATTAAACATTGAGTCTCTACGGAACCTAAACTCTACAAACTACTTGGTAGAAAATTAGGAAGCCCACCTAGAATCACCTTGTACCAAGAAACTTTGGTACGCGCCAAAATTATATATATATATATATATTATATATATATAATCATATATATAGAGAGAGAGAGAGAGAGAGAGAGATTTGTAAAAGTAAGCAGTTTAGATTTTTGATCCCAAGCAAACACATTATTCTGTATTTCTGAGGTGAGGCTTGATGGTTTGTATTATTTGGATCATCAGACTTCTGCCTGAACTTGTAAGCCTTCATGTCGTAATTCGGAGGCTTTCACAACATGAGGCTAAGGCCTTTACACTACACGAAGCTAAAAAAAGGTATCTACTTGTTTTCTTTGTTATATTGGTATTATCGACTATTGTCTTCATCTTTATTGTTATCTGCACAGGTTCGGCCGATGTGCCCAAACTTCATCAGGTATTTCTTGTCGGACTCGGCAACTTCTCCGCAACTCGAACACCCTTTCCAACTTTTGAACCTTCTGTATAATCTTCGGGATTTCGGGACGAATAAAGTGTTAGGTTCGAGTTTCCGTGAAGGCTCCCATTTTTATTAGATGGTCCCATATGTATTTTTTTACTGTTCAATAAACTAAGAGTATTTGTTTCTGTTATCCTGTGTATTAAGCTCGCTATCAATTACTAACTCTTGTCCTTAATCCCCTGACCGTTATCCATCTTGCAATATCATCTGGCTAAAAATAAAGACCGTTCCTTTTGCCGCTTAACACGACTTCTTATTGTTATCATTGTCGTCCCTCAACTAAATAATGGACCATTCCGTTATTATTCTAATTGTTGGAATGTTTTCTGTATATAAGGCATGGGATTAAGTAGGTCACTTTCTACTTATAGACTCGTTGACAATCACCGTGACTTGAGAAAGATTCCTATATCAATCACTGCAGTGCTGCTGCTGTTGTTGGTGATTAATTTAGAGCCTGATTCTAATCTTAACATTGAAACACTCGGACCTCTTGGATCGTCGGATCATAAAGGACAACCACTATCCCACAAGGATTATTGGTTTTACTCACTTGTTTACTTAACGTTCTTCTTACAACTGGAACCAAGTATGGACGGCCAGTTACTCAACAGGTTATGGGCCCAGGAACGCTGAATTCTTTTTCAACAATAATGAAAGAAGAAAGAAATAAGACATTACTACAGAGAAAAAATATAGGAACAAAAAAAAAAAAGAAAGAGTGTAGGAGAAAGATTAGAGAGAATGAGCCACCGATAAGCGCCAAAGCTAATCTGTTTCAATCAAACATAAGAAAGAAGAAAAGGAGTGGAAAGAAAGAAAAAATGAAAGGGAGGGGAGAGATTAAATCAAAATTATTATGCTTTTTACATATTGAGCTATTCGCAATAGCTCTTAAATAAACATATCAAACGTTGCAATAATTATTATTCATACTATGTATAATCCACAAGTCCTGCTACTATTAATAATTTATAAACTAATATACGCAAATGAACGGCTGTCAATATCAGTGGATTAAATATATAGGAACAAAAGAAAGAAAGAGTGTAGGAGAAAGATAGAGAGGGATGAGCACACGAAAGTGACAAAGCTAATCTGTTTCAATCAAACATAAGAAAAGAAGAAAATGAGGAAAGAAAGAAAGATGAGAGGGAGAGAGAGAGAGGAGAGAGAAGAGAGAGAGAGAGAGAAGAGAGTTAAATCAATATTATTTATCTTTTTACATATTGAACCAATAGCTCTTAAATAAAATATATCAAACGTTGCAATAATTAAATTATCATACTTGTGATATATCCACAGGTCCTGCTGCTATTAATAATATAACTAATAATATGCAAAGAGCGGCTGTCAATATCAGTGATTAAATAGTTAACTAACCACGTATTCGGGCTGTTGATTGAATAGGGTCAACCAGGTGACCTTGCTTAGTCTACAAGTTTAAGTGGTGGATTTACAGCACGCCTTATATCACAAATATTCAACAAGGAGTATACATTTAAAGTATAAATGATTCCATACTCATTTCTACTCGCTATGGTGAAATTCACCATACATCCAGGAAAGAGTTAATCTATAAATATCAGACTAGAATTAGTTTTATCTTGGATTTTATATAAGCAATAAACAACTGGGAAATCACCTGGAGGAACGGATCCACGAACACAGTAGTTTAGAGAGAGAGATCAACTCCCCAGTGTTCTCTACTGAGGCAACGTCGCCTCCGATGGTTGGGTTCATTGTACGTCGGATGGGATGATGGACGAATCCCGAAAGACTCTTTATGCAGGAGCTTAAAGTCTGCAAAGACAGTGGTCGCCCCTGCTGCGGTTAAAGGATGTCTGCAAGAATTGATCTTCAGTGCTTTGGCAGTGCCCCTTCCAGCTGGAAGAATGTTTGACTCAGGACGCCCCTCGGTGGCGGCAGCATCTCTGTAAGAGGATTGTTCATGCAGAAGTCACACTGACGCAACACCATGAAGCTAAGAGTCCAGAAGTAAGCAGTGGCAACAAAACACCGGAACATCAACATCCTTCAGGGACAGCGTTCAAATGCGAAATCTGTGGTCGAGAATGTTTTTCTAATATTGAACTTTGCAGTCACAGGAGGTGCTGTAACTTCAGGGCACAAAAACTATATCATAGTCTTCGAGACTGAAATGCCAATATCTATATTAATGCAATAACATTGGAAAGTGTCCTTGAATTTCGTATGATCAATTGTTCAATTTTCGTTTCGCTATTCGGAGAAGAGGACAGCCTGTAGTTTATCTGATCTCATGGTTTCCATTGATGAGGCAAAGTGCGTCTCTTTTTATTCGTTCCAATACTTACGAACGCTAATCTATAAACATCTATCCTATATATATTCATTGGCGTCTCAATACGAACTCTTTCCTATAGAGCATTATTTATTTCTAAGTCAGAAAGCAGAATCTACCACAAAAACATTTATTTGGCTAATGCAGAAAGAAAGAGTTTATTAAACCTCTTTATCTCGAAGGCTACATAAACCTCTTTAGATTACGTCACTGCTCTGTCTGGCTTGTTTGGAAGTTTTCTTGAAACGCGAACAGCTAAAAACGCAATCGATATTATTTGTAGGACGTTGGTTGATGCGAGCATGTGGACTGATGAACACTGAGTAATGTAGGCGGTTCGTTCATGAATATCGTGTGGGTTATTCAGATCCACTGACGCCGCAAAATTTAATTCAATGTCATGATTTAGATGAGCAAGATAATATGACACAGAATGTCAGGATTAGCGATGGGAGATTTAAGAATATTGCAAACACTCATTTTATTAATGAACAGAATTCAACTTAAATAGGATTTCCTATTTCATCAAGTGGCTATTCAATGAAACGAAAAATAGGAGTAAACAAAACAAGCAAATAAATAAATGGATAAAAATTAATAAAATGGCCTGATTTTTATAGGGCCATATTTTTGAAATAAAATCAAACGATAAGGGCAAACAAAAACAAAAAACAAAAACAAAAAAGAGGATTTTTAATTTTGCACTACTTTTGATAAAAACTCGAAGAGTTTAAAAGAATGTATTTGAGTAAAGAAAAAGAAAGCAAAAAAATAAAATAACTGTGGCCTGATTTGTTACTTCATCTATTTTTAAAATAATGCAAACAAAAAAGAAAAAAAAACGAAAAAAAAACAAAAACGATCGGATTTTAATTCTGCAGTAATTTAAAGAAAACCCACCAGTTTAAAAGAATTATATAGAATGAAACAAAAAACTGTTGTCTGATTTTTCTGTCATCTATTTTTAAAATTAATTGCAAACAAAAAAGAAAAAATTGTTGAAAAAAAAAGACATAAAATGAAGATTTTAATTCTGCATAATTTAAAAAACCCAAACATTAAAGATTTAATAGAATGAACAAAAAACACTGTTGTCTATTTTTACTGTCATCTATTTTTTAAAATAATGCAAACAAAAAAGAAAAAACTAACGAGGATTTTTAATTTGGCAGTAATTTTAAGGAAAACCCAACCATTTTAAATAATTTATATAGAGTGAACAAAAATAAAAAATAAAACTGGGTCTTAATTTTCACAGAGGTCATTAATAAGACTCAGGAAAACATTTTTTGGCTAAATCTCGAATATTTAAAAAGAATGTATTTTGAGTAACAAAAGAAGCAAAATAAATAAATAAATTAGAAAATTAAATAAAACACTCTGTTGACCTATTTTACAAAGTCATCTTTTTTGAAAAAAAAAACAGCAATAGAAACTGTAACCAAAAAAAAAAAAGAAAAGGGGAAAAAGAAGAAAAAAACGGAATATTTTAATTTTGCTGAACTTTAATAAATCCAACCAGTTTAAAAAAAAACTGTATAAGAGTAAACAAAAAATATAAGCAAATAAAACTGTGGCTTGAGTTTTTTACAATCATTAATTTAAGATAGACAAAATTTGCTGTTTGCCTTTTTCTTAAAATATTTAATACAAGAAAAAAGAAAAATAACGAGGATTTTATTTTGCTAGTACCGTAATTTAAAATGGAACCAGTTTGGAAACGTGGATATAGAAAAACAAAAAAGGAAAGAACAAATGGAACTTGTGACTAGTTTTTAGAAGTTCGTCGATGTTGAACAAAAAGCAGAAAAATAAAAGACAAAAGGGAAAACAAACAAATTGAAAACAGGATTAAAGTTCAGAGTAACTTTAATAAAAACCCAAAAAGGTTAAAAGAATATTGTGTATATATTATATATATATTATGTGTGGTGTGTGTGTTGTGGTTGTGTGTAATGATCGTCGTTGACAGGACTGGATCTCACTGGTGATCGTAAACAAATAGATAAACAAATCTATATATTTAAATAGTTTAAACACCGCTCCTATTACGGCAGCTGTCAAATGACGAGCGGTTTATGGATTCAGGCTGATTTGAAAGTCAGTCGGATTTCTTCTACCTGGTAGAGGTAGTTGTTGTATCTAGCCCACTGAAGAGACGTAAACGTCGAAACACGTGTCTGTGGATGACTTTATATAATATACATATATATATATATCATATATTTGCCAATCCCTCTGGACGAGTGGGGAAACTCATTTTTAAGCACGTTTAACAGTTAAATTAGACGTTTTCCTTCTCCTTAGCCTGGTTACCATTACCAAGTTAATGAGCCTAGTCTGCCCTTACTGTTTACCCATAGCTAGAGGGAGAATAGTTCGATTCATACCTTTCCTAAGGTTCATACGCCTAATTAAATTTCAAGCAGCTTCATTCTGGATTTGACTTGATGTCTCTCATTTCCTTCGAAGATTGTCATTTCACTAACCATCCACTTAGTCTAAAGTAATATATGGTAACCTAGTTGAGGAAATTCATTCTATGGACATTATAAGAATAAGTGGTCATTAGTTTGAAACGAACACTTAGTCCTTTAAAATGGATTATTGCAGCTATAGATACACTAACCAGTGAACATTCAGTTAGTAGACAAACAATTAAATCTCATACAACAGCGTGTTAAGATTCTTATAGTCATTTTAGGCTACAGTTGAGGAGCACTTTAAGTGGAGATCCCCTTGTGCATTAATTTTGATCCGTTTTGAGTGGAATCCTTGAGTTCTCAGTGTTAAGTAAGAATCCTTGAGTTTCTCAGTGTTTAAGCAGAATCCTTGTGTTCCTCAGTATTAATTAGAATCCTGGTGTTCCTCAGTGTTTAAGTAGAATCTTGTGTTCCTCAGTGTTAAGAGAATCTTGTGTTCCTCAGTGTTTTAAGTAGATCCTTGTGGTTCCTCAGTGTTAAGTAGAAAATCCATGTGTTCCTCAGTTGTAAGTAGAATCCCTTGCTGTTCCTCAGTGTAAGTAGAATCCATGTGTTCCTCAGTGTTAAGTTAGAATTCCATGTTGTTCCTCAGTGTTAAAGTAGAATCCTTGTGTCCTCGTGTTAAGCAGAATCCTTGTTGTTCCTCGTGTTTTAAAGTAGAATCATTTGTTCCTTCAGTGTAAGCAGAATCTTGTGTTTCCTCAGGTTAAGTAGAATCCTGTCGTTCCCAGTGTTAAGCGGAATCCTTGTGTTCTCAGTTTTAAGTAGAATCCTTGTTTCCTCAGTGTTAAGTGAATCCTTGTGTCTAACATTGTTAAGTAGAATCCTGCTATTCCTCAGTGTTTAAGGTAGAATCCTTGTGCTTCTCAGTGTTAAGTAGAATCCATGTGTTCCTCAGTGTTAAGTAGAATCCATGTGTTCCTCAGTGTTAAGCAGAATCCTTTGTGTTCCTCAGTGTTAAGTTAGAATCCTTGTGTTCCTCAGTGTTAAGTAGAATCCTTGTGTTCCTCAGTGTTAAGTAGAATCCTTGTGTTCCTCAGTGTTAAGTAGATCCTTGTGTTCCTCAGTGTTAAGTAGAATCCTTGTGTTCCTCAGTGTTAAGTAGATCCTTGTGTTCCTCAGTGTTAAGTGGAATTCCTGTGTTCCTTCGTGTTAAGTAGGAATTCCATGTGTTCCTCAGTGTTAGTAGAATCCTTGTGTTCCTCAGTGTTAAGTAGAATCAGTTGTTCCTCAGTGTTAAGTAGAAGAATCCATGTGTTCCTCAGTGTTAAGTAGAATCCTTGTGTTCCTTCAGTGTTAAGCAGAATCCTTGTGTCCTCAGTGTTAAGTAGAATCCATTTGTTCCTCAGTTGTTAAGCAGAATCTTGTTGTTCCTCAGTGTTAAGTAGAATCCTTGTGTTCCTCAGTTAAGCAGATCCTTGTGTTCTCATGTGTTAAGTTAATCCTTGTGTTCCTCGTGTTAAGTAGAATCCTGTTGTTACCTCAGTGTAAGTGAATCCTTGTATTCTCAGTGTTAAGTAATCTTGTGTTCCTCATGTTAAGTAGATCCATGGTGTTCCTCGTGTTAAGTAGATCCCATGTGTTTCCTCAGTGTAAGCAGATTCCTTGTGTTCCTTCAGTGTAAGTAGAATCCTTGTGTTCCTCAGTGTTAAGTAGAACTTGTGTTTCCTCTTGTTAAGTTAGAATCCTTTGTGTTCCTCGTGTTAAAGTGAATCTTTGTGCTTCCCAGTTGTTAAGTAGAATCCATTGTGTTCCTCAGTGTTAAGTTAGAATCCTTGTGTTCCCTCAGTGTTAAGCAGAATCTTGTGTTCCTCAGTGTTTAAGTAGAATCATTGTGTTTCCTCAGTGTTAAGCCAGAATTCCTTGTTTTCCTCGTGTTAAGCAGAATCCTTGTGTTCCTCAGTTGATTAATAGAATCATTGTGCCTCAGTGTAAGCAGAATCCTTGTGTTCCTCGTGTTAATAGAATCATTGTGTTCCTCAGTGTTAGCAGAATCCTTGTGTTCCTCGTGTTAAGTATGAATCCATGTGTTCCTCAGTGTTAGTAGAATCCATGTGTTCTTCATTGTATTTAAGTAGAATTCCTTTGTGTTCTCAGTTGTAAGTAGAATCCTTTGTGTTCCTTCAGGTTAGTAGAATCCTTGTGTTCCTCAGTGTTAGCATAATCCTTCGTGTTCCTCGTGTTAAGTTAGATCATTGTGTTCCTCAGTGTTAAGCAGAATCCTTGTTTCTCAGTGTTAGTAGAATCCTTTGTTCCTCAGTGTTAAGCAGAATCCTGTGTCCTCCAATTTGTTAAGTAGAACCTTGTGTTCCTCAGTGTTTAATAGAATCCTTGTGTTCCTCAGTGTTAAGTAGGAATCCTTGTATTCCTTCAGTGTTAAGTAGAATCCTTGTGATTCCTCAGTGTTAAGTAGAATCCTTGTGTTCCTCAGTGTTAAGTAGAATCTTGTGTTCCCAGTGTTAAGGTAGAATCCATGTGTTCCTCAGTGTTAAGTAATCCTGTGTTCCTCAGTGTTAGAGAAATCCTTGTGTTCCTCACTGTTAAGCAGAATCCTTGTGTTCCTCACTGTTAAGCAGAATTCCTTGTGTTCCTCAGTGAAAGAATTCCTTGTGTTCCTCAGTGTTAAGCAGAATCCATGTGTTCTTCAGTGTTAAGTAGAATCTTTGGTTGTTGATACGTATTTGTCCGTGTTAAGCACGTGCAATGAACGCTTTCAAGATCACGAGGCCACGAAGAAGTCTATGAACTAAATTGTGGCCTTGGCCACACTTATTATGTCAAAAATCCAACACAGAGCTCATAAAATTGTTTGATAAAATAACATGTAAAGTAGTGGAAAACACAGTAAAATGGCCATATTGACGGTATCAGCCAGAAACAACTAGAAAATCTATCCCCTTTTTCGGCTTGATCTCTAACGATGGGAGATTGTATATTTGACTTGTAGAGCACCACACCTTGCCGTCAGCCACCCTGATTATGCTTTTCAGCAAATATTCAAGATTACCAAAAGCTGTGCGTCTGAATTGACGAGGACGGGTTATCGAATTCAGAACCTTACGAATCCTCCTCCACTTTTGCGCTGAGGTCTCTCTCTCTCTTCTCTCTCTCTCTCTCTTCTCTCTCTTATTTCTATTTCTGTCTGTCTGCTGTCTTCCTTTATCGCACTCTTTTCTCTGCCTTTTTTCTCTCACTCTCTGTCTTTCTCTCTCACTTCTTTACTCTCTCTCTCTCCTCTGTCTCTCTGTCTCTCTCCTTTTCTTTCTCTTCCTCTCTTCCTTTTCTCGCTCTCTTTCTCCACCTCTTTCTCTCTCTGTCTCTTTCCTTAACTCTCTCTCTCTCTCTTCTCTTTTCCTCCATATTTTCTCTCCTCTCTTTCCCTCTCTTCTCTCTTTCCTCTCTCTCCTTCTATTTCCTCTCTGTCTGTCTGTCGGTCTCTGTCTCTCTCTACCTTTTTCCCACACTCTTTCTCTGCCTTTTTTTCTCACTCTCTGTCTTTTTTCCTCTCACTCTTATACTCTCTTCCCTCTCTCTCTCTCTCTCTCTCTCTCTCTCTCTCTCTCTGCCTTTTCTCTCTCATCTTCTCTCTACCTTTGTCTCGCTCTCTTTCCTCCCACCCTTCTTTCTCTCTCCCTCTCATTTCCTCTCTTTCCTTCACTTTTTCTCTTCACTCTTTCCTTCCACTTCTCTCTCTCTCTCTCTTCTCTCTCTCACTTTCCTCCACTTTTTACTCTCTTTTTCATCCATACTTTCTCTCTCCTTTCTCCCTTCTTTTCCTCTCTTTCTCTCACTCTCCACTTTTCTCACTCTCTCATTTCCTCCAATTTTCCTCAAATGTTAAGAATACACAATGTATTCCCGGAAAGAATAAAATGAAGTTAGTTATAAACGACTTAAAGGTGTCTTCTTCCATAATTGAGGTTGCAATAACGATAAGAATGTTGGACTAATATCTCTATAATTTTGCTCTACGAAAAGACGTTGAGAAATATGCCCTTATTGCGCTACGAGCGAAAAAACGAAACAAGACAGTGTCGTTCCTTTTCGAAAAAAAAGGAGATATAAAATAGATAGTTTCAAAGGCTGAATTCACGGTGACGAACGACACGTGACTTAGGGAATCCACGCCTACAATCCAAGGAAAACAGAATTATAATTGGCCTCCCTACGAAAATGTTGGCATACAGCGAGACGCAGATATTTTGGGTTGAATATGTTGGAATATTCGGAACGCGCCCATTGGATACCACATGCGGCACGTGAGAATGCCAGAATCGATGTTGCTCGCCTGCATCTCTGTTCTTCGAATAGTAAAGACGTCCTTCTTTGTTCTTTGTTCTTTGAACAGATACGTTGTTTTCTTACTTGTGATCGACTTGGTTGCTTGCCTTGACATTGAAACGTGGCAAGCTATCTGGCTTTATGACTGTTTACTAGTTTTTTATAGAATATTTATCTCAGTAAGTCCTTTTACCTTTTTATGTTACCCTCTATTTCATGTATTACATTGGTACCAGTTATAGAGTATGTAATATTAAAACGAGTAGAAAATAAAAAAAATCTGGCAAGAGACAACTTTATATTAGTTTGTTTAGTTTGGGTTGTTTACGGCTATCACCTCAGTTTGGTCATTAATGCCGATTAGGAGAACTTTTGAATATAAATCATTTCTTTAATGAATAAAATCAAATTCTTTTTATAAACACATTTTTCTATTTAACCCATAGATGGGAACCTAACAGTCTTACTACCACTCCGGGTCAAGGTGAAAAAGGAGCAATTGGTCATGACGGGTGCGATCCACATCCCCAACCTCCAGAACTGGAACCTCAGCCATCAGATAGAGTTTAACGTCATTCCCAGGACACGAAGACCATCAGCACCACCTTCTAGCACCATAAGAAAAACGGGTTGGGGGGCTTGCCATAAGGGGCAATCATATGGTGTGCTAGGGCTTGACATGACCAGTCGATGATCGGAGGGGTCTCTCCGACCGCCCGTCTAGCCTAAGAAAGTGTCTAAGTGGAGTGTTGATGTTACCAAGATTCCGTCCTTAAGCATCACGGTCGCCACCCCATGCTCGACAGGTGGTCCTATTGGTGGGGTATAACCCCTCTGCAGAGGTGATCGGTGTATTCTAAAGCCCGGACGACAGGGCTTGGCTGGCTGGTTGACTGATGTTTAGTTGTTTGGGAGGTTAGTTACCGGGCAAAGGGGTTTGTAACTTTATTAGTATTAACCAACACCTTCGCACGAGCAGGATGTAGCACAAGGTCATTTTTTTTCAGCGGAGTTTAACAGATTTAAAGCAGAATTTTCCTACACCCTAAACTGGTTACCTAGCCAAGGTTAAAGAGCACAGTCTGTTTATTATTTACCAATAGCTGGAGGGAGGAATCGTTGCAGAGGTGCAGTCGACAGGGCTGAATTTTGACAGTCAGAATTGTAGATTAAATATATCATGAAATTGGGGCTTTTCAACTTGAGGTTTTGAGATAAATGATACGAACAGATTGAATACATGAACTAAGAAAACAATGTTTAAAATTAACACAGCCGTATATCCTCTACAAGTTTAAAAAAAAATAATTCTGAATTTGAATAATTTCTTGATACACAGTAAAGATTTATGAGTTTAAAATATTAAACTTTCATTTCCTGATGCAACGAAATATCGGTGGCATACTGTAGTATTGTCAGGCCTACCATGACCATATATCATCGATTACCGGTCCTTACCCAACCATCAACCCAATGTACGAGGCGAGAACATCAATTGTAATGTTATTCCCTGTACAAATCTCTTATAAAATTTCTATTGAAATGTCAGGCGTATAAAGGAAAAAAAAAGATTTGTATTTTATGTGAAAATGTTTTACTGAATAGACTACAACAAAATTGCACTTGTAGATGATATATTAGTGTCATGTGGAAATAAAACAACAAAAAAGGAAGGTACTTCACTATTAATAATGTATTTAGCTGTTTTAATTCAGAATTTTCGTCCGCCCTGTCGACTGCACCTCTGCAGAGGGGTAAGACTCCCCCAATGGGGCACCTGTTGGCCGTGGGTGGCGACCCGTGATGCTTAAGGATAGAGCCCAGGTGGACGAGCAGTACATGACATGCAATACTCCACTTTGACCTATCTTGGGCTAGACGGTCGGTCGGAGAGGCCCCCTCCGATCAATCGGCTGGTCACGTCAAGCCCTAGCACCTATATGATTTCCCCAATCCTATTGCCCTATGGCAAGTCCCAACCTCTTTTTATCATATGGCTGCTAGAAGGGCGGTGGCTGGGTCTACATGTCCTGGGAATGACGTTAAACCCTATCTGATGGTGAGGTTCCAGTTTTGGAGCTTTGGGGAATGTGGGCACCACTTCATCACCATTGCTCCCTGGTCCACTCTGACCCGGAGTGGTAGTACCTGTTAGGTCCCATCTATGGGTTAAATAGAAAAAACATGAGTTGATAAACAAAATTGTATTATCCATTAAGATTGATTTATTTCAAAACTTGATTGGCATTAAATGACCCACTGAGGTTGATATGCCGTAAAACAAAACAAACCAAAAGAATTTTCGTTCTTCTTAACGTGTTACTACACCGATGTTAAAGAGCTTAATCTGTCCTTTTATTTACTCATAGCTGGGGAGATTTTTAGTTAGATTCCGACATTTTTACATGCTCCAAAAATACATTAAAAAAATTATTGTGGTAAAAAATTCAAAGCATACTGGAAATTTCAAGAAACATTGGGGATTGAAAATAAAACGGTATTCGGATTTCTGGAGAAAGAGAAGAAGTAGAAATAAGAACAAAGGTTTAAAATTTGGAAGAGTAAACACTCAACGGGTGCCATTAATTGACCTATGAATGACCCCGGAAATAGATTTAAAAAAATAAAAACGGAAGTTCCGGGTTTTGACTGGAAAGGGATGAGACTCTCCACCTCCGGAAGGAGAAAGGGAAGAAGAAGAAAAATCGGTCTTTTTCGGACGAGGCATCGTGGGAGGCAGACTGGGCTTTGGTCCGCCTCCCATGGGTTTTCATATAGTAGTAGCGAACATGATTTACTATGGAATAGTTTGACCTTAATCTCTCTCTCTCTCTCCTCTCTCTCTCTCTCTCTCTTTCTCTCACTCTCTCTCTCTCTCTCTCTGTCTCTGTCTCTGTTCTGTCTCTCTCTCTCTGAAAAGAAACCCACGAGCCTAGCAAGAATAAACAACCCCCTGTGACCTATACGACTGCGTATGTTGTTTCTGAACTAATAAACTATTACTACTATTAACGAATACTACTTCAACTTGAGTTTGGCCATATGCAACACACGCGGGAAAGTACTCTGTCCCGTTTGATGGAACCGGTGAAGTTTCGTGTTACCAGATGTACAGTTTTCTGTGAAGCTGCTTCTCCCTTCAGATTTCCAGTGGAGAGATGCAGCTTGACAGACACAGACATCTGGGAACACCAACCTCCACCGATAAATCAAACGGGAAGGTAGGACACATTTACCTCGCAGAGCTACCCATGTTGTTCAGGGTTTAAAAGAATTTTTTTTTAAATAATTTTTCTATATAATAAGAGTGTGAGTCAAAAAGTAATGTTATTTCTTTAGGACATGTATTACCAACTTAGAACCTGCATCATACATCAAAATGAAGCTGGTCTCATTGGATCATCCCTACTCTTCCACTTGGTCACCGTTCTCTCAATAGCAATGTTTTACCTTCGAATGAAGCATGTATCCTGCCCCGTAAAATTCTGTTGACTGTTCTTTGAGCTACTTATTCACTATAGATTTTACTTCCTCGTCAATGAATAATTTTGCCTCACAAACCCTTTTTCTGGGTCGGAGAGAGCAAACATTATTCCATGACGAGTCAAAGAGCAGAGTTAACAGGTTTAAATTCAGAGTTTTCCTTCTCCGAAGTAAAAACCACAGCCTGTGCAACTATTTAACCATATGACGAGTATTTGGAAGCGCACCTTTCCCAAGCGTATTAACGTTAGATGAAACAGTCTTGTCCTGGATTCGAACTCGGGTGGACGTGCCATTCCTACGATCTAACCATTACACCACGTGCCTCAATATTTATGCATATAGCATTTTTACAGTATGTTCCTGACTCAGTCTCTTTATATTATTTTCAGTGGATCACTATTCCAACCCGGCCATTTCTTTTTTGTATTCCTTTGTGCCCCAATTTGGAATTAACTATTTCATCTCTATCACTACGCGGCCCACGCTTGCGTGTAGCTGAATTTTGCTTTGCCGTAATTAGTCCTTATGGCATTCTTTTGCCCTGGCCTCAATAAAGAATCAGCTTCTTCTTTCAAGTCCCTCTCAACCTTGCAGCTTTGTACAGGTCATACGTAATTTTCCTTAGCGTGTTGTTTAAAGTATCCATAAAGCTATTTTTCTTGCATTCTTATTGTTGTTTGTTTTTATAGTTTTCCTGTTGTCCTTATGTTATTTTCGTTTCTTTTTTTAAAATACTTTATTCTCATGTTTTGTTCATCTTTCATCCTTTTATGTTTTGCTCAAAAGTTTTTGTTTGGTAATTAATAAACTGATTAGCAGAAATTAGTTTTTTAATCCCCATCTTCTGGTAGATTATACACACTATAATTGCATCCACAAATCATATTCTATTAGAAACAACAATTATATTAGTGAGATGTGAAAAAAGGTGCAAACTCAGTGCAAACATGGAATTTTACAATAGATGATCACAGTAATTGTTGAATGTATGAGTGCTTCAAATTTCTGTACGAGAAAATAACAATATCAGAAAGAAAAAAATGTTTGTTTTTCATAGATTTTTGGGGATAATTTTGAAAACTGCAATGCAATTTAAAAAATTAATTATATACTTAATTACATACACACACACACACACACACACATATATAATATTATATATATATATTATTATATAATATAGAGAGAGAGAGAGGAGAGAGAGAGAGAGAGAAAGAGAGATAGATAGAGAGAGAGGGGGAGAGAGAAAAAAAGAGAGAGAGAAAAAAGAGAGAGGGAGAAAGAAAGAGAGAGATAATGTATGAAAAACACAAATGTTTGTTATATTGATTTTATTTTTCACAACTTAACAATATAGTGTTTTTCTATACCGTCAGATTCATTCTTTTACTCTTTACTCTCTCTCCTCTCTCTCTCTCTCTCTCTCTCTCGTCTCTATCTATCTATCTATCTCTTTTCTCTCTCTCATGTGATGGTGGGTGCAAAAAATGCGTGATCCCGTCGGCATTCCCCTCAGCACTAGTGCAATAAACCCAGCCCTGTCCTTTAAAATCAAGGGCGCAGGTATTGCTTGGGGGGAAGGGGGGCCCCCGCCTGGGATCATGCTGTTAATTTCATTAATAGACACTGGCCCCTAAACGTCCATAGGCTGAATTAGGGTACCCAGAAAAAAATAGGACCAAAATATTTATTCATTTTCCCATTAAACTAACCTTAAACCCCAACCTCAACCCCAAACCCCTACCCCGTAAGCTTAAACCTAACCCCTAACCCCTAACCCTAAC
Source organism: Doryteuthis pealeii (assembly GCA_023376005.1). NCBI lineage: Eukaryota > Metazoa > Mollusca > Cephalopoda > Myopsida > Loliginidae > Doryteuthis > Doryteuthis pealeii. The sequence continues at coordinate 82,897,841 of CM042167.1, forward strand.
CTCTAAACCCCCCTTAGTTAAAATTACAGTTTATTACAAAATGTGTGGGTTCTGTTTTTTCTGGGTCACCCTATACAGTGTGATCCAGAAAAAACAGACCAATTATTATTCTTCCATTTTAAACTAACATTAACCCCAACCCTAACCCTAAATCCTAAACCCCTAAGCCTAAGCCTAACCCTGAACCGTAACCCTTAGTTAAAATTAACAGTTTTATTACAAATTTGTGGTTCTATTTTTTTGGGTCTCCTTATTTCGACACCTCTTGCAAGTTCAGCCTGTCCATTATTATTAATGTGTATCTCTCTCTTNCCTGTTAAAAACCGCTAAAAAATCTAAACTTTGTGTATAGGCATACTGCTCGTGCGGAGGAGTTCGTTAATATATATAATATAAATATATATATATATATATATTACATATATATATATATATATATATATATATATGGCGGGGGTTCGTTATATTATTTTCAAATTCTCCAATACAAAGAAAAAACTATATATATACATATATATAATGTGTGTGTGGGTGTGTGTGTGTGTGTGTATGTGTGTTTGTGTGTAAGGTATCAAAACTGGTAGTAAGAGATGATTCTATTTGGGATTTCTTTAAAATCTCACTGGATAACCATACTGTATGCTCTTGTAGGTGCAAACATATATCATACAAGGATTTTTATAAATCCCTAAAGAAGCTCAATGTATAATAATCAATGAATATAATCAAATACAGAGCAATATATAACTTTCAAAGCAAGAAAAAACTTAACAAACCGTCTTTCCGTAATAAGTTTATTTCGACTAGAAACTCAAAAGGCTTTAAAATTTTTTAAAAGAAATTTCTAAAACTCCTTAAGAGTCCAGTCTCTCGGGCGGACATTACAAAATATAATAATAAAAATAATAAAATAATATATAATATATATATATATATATTATGATAAAGTACACGGTAATAGCCTACGCGAGTTTCACCATAAGGATCTTCAATGTTAAATCCACTGGATTAATCAAGATGTTGATAATTACTGTTAATTGTACGTCGTCAATATCTTGATTTAACCCTGAAGATCCTTATGGTGAAACTCGAGTAAGGTATCCGTGTACCTTTATCAAATAAATTGCTCTACCAACGTATTGAAGCACTTTATATTTGTTATATCGTGCCTTATCCTTGTGAATCTTACATCAATACTAACCATTGTGACCTGTTTCACCGGTAAGTCACCGTTCCACAAATACCATATATATTATATATATATATATATATATATATATACAGGCACTCATATTCTGAGATATGTGATGACTAAAATCATATATATATATATATATATATAATATATATACATTATATATATATATAAGATGTAAATACACACGCGGTGTTGTTTATGATATGGCAACTATTTAGCCGACAATTTGTCGGCTAATATAACCATATCATAAACACACCGCGTGTGTATTTACATTCTCATACTGTCGTGCACAGAAGTCACTATAAGAGGAATAGGAACCTACTTCTAAACAAAACGGAAATCTAAGAAGGTCGGTTAGTGTAGAGTAACGGTACGCTCACCTGTCAGTTTGACAGTCCGGTTTTCGAATCACACACAAGAACGGTAATATCTATTATATCTCTGCTGATGAGGCTAATGAGGCCGAAATGTACATACAGAGATGATTTTTCTCGATTTTGTTAGCCTATAATTTAATAGGCATGCCCGCCTAATTAATTATTATATTAATTAACTTTCAAAATTAGGTACGACTTCAATTAAGCATATATTCTCCCCCACCCAAAATTATATATATATGTTATATATAGTATTATATATATATATTATATATATATATATATATATATATAATATCCAGGCATTTATATTTTAAGATATGTGCATGAATAAATCTGAAATCTGATCTCGCTGATAAGATAAAACGATAAATCTTCCAAGTTGTGGTTGTATACACGGCTACTGACGTCTGCACCAACTTGGACACTAACGAAGCGCGTAGAGAATAAGCCTAAAGTGTTGCATAAAAATGCTGCATGCGGTCTTGAACAAATCGCGGAAACAGCACCTACGAGAAAGCTGTATGACTACTGCCCCCCCCACATACACACATGACACAAACCATCCTGGTGAGAACGAACAAGACATGCTGGACAGTGGGGAAAACCAAGTACGAACTCATAAGTGACGTTCTTCTGTGAGTATCTGCACATGGGCAGCCTAGTGTTGGCCTTTGGAACTCCTACATCGATTCAATTCGGAGCGGATTCTGGATGCTGCATTGAGGAAACCCCCAAGTGCGATAACTGATAAGGATGGTAGCAAGAGAATCGCCATGGATATCCGTGCAGACAGAAGAACATGATGCTGCTGCTGCTGCTGATGATGATGATGATCGATGACATTAGGGTAACATTTTATAATGGTTGTTGGTTTGTTGTAAATATGGATGCGCGTGGCATAATGGTTAAAGTTGTAGGAAATTCAATCCTAGACAGGTGTTGCATTTTCACGTAGCACTATACCTTGGGAAAGGTATTAATCCATATATTGTCCCTCCAGCCGGGGTAAAATAGTAGGTCAGACGGGTTCTTAGATCTTGGTATAGATAACCAGTCTAGGAGAAGGAATCTCTGAATTTAAAAACCTGATTTCTCTGAATGTTTGAGATACGCTTGATGATTAGTATTATCTGCGTTATTCGGACTATTGTCCTAATCTCATTACTGTACAACGTTTCGGCCGATATGCCCCTCCGGCTCTTCTTCAGTGTATTTCTTATCGGACTCGGGAAGCTTCTTTTTTTGGACTCGGAACTTTCTGTCGTAGTCGGAACCTTCTTGTCGTAATCGGGAGTCCGAGTCCGAAAAGAAGTTCCCGAGTCCGAGAAGGTTACCGAGTCTGACAAGAAATACCTGAAGAAGGCGGAGGGCATATCGACAGAAACGTTGTACAAATAACAATGAGGTGAGGACATATAGTCCGAATACGCAGATAATTTGAAAACCTGAGTTCAGTCGTTGATTGGGTTGTGGCATTCCTTTGTGCACCAAATTATTTCCTATCGACTGTGCGGATGTCCAACACAAGCATTCACACTATAACAAATACACTGTGTGCGTTGTTCAACTTACCCTAAAATCCAATGAATATGATTGTCTGATACATTGTCATTATATCTTGTCTAGCCAACCCAATGAATTTCTAACTTTACTAATCGTAATTATTACTTTTAACGAAACAGACTAATTTGCAAGTTTTCCCTTTTGAAAACGAAACAGACAATTATAAACAGTTTTTCAAAAATATGCAACCTGATACTCACAAGTAAGCATCACCACGTATAAACAAAAAAACACTGTGTGGGGTTGTTCAGTGGAACTGAACACTCATGCGTCGAAATCGATGAAATAGTCCTTTTCTTTTTTTTCATCGTTTATTGTAAATATAGCAAATATATGCACCCTCCGGGTACAAGTTTTTTAAGTTTTAATGTAATAAATATTGTATTAAATTAGAAAGGCTAATGAAACTAAATAAGAATACAGTAAAAATTGAAACAGAGGGAGTATAATAAAAGATTGAAACAGAGGGAGTATAATAAAAAATGGAACAACTGAAACTTACTCTTCCATCACTCTCGTCTTTCATTTTTATTTTTTTCTAATTTATAGTATTTAGTTAAAAGATGAATTAAAGAATAAAATGACAGTTATTTTCTTGTTTAATGGATTTCATTAAGTTCATGAAGAGATTTTTTGCTTAATATTCATTAAAACAACACAGTTAGAAATCAATAATACTAAGCACATATTGATTAATATCGATTTTTTAATATTAATATGCAAATTAGCCTTCCCGTTTACACTGTAAACCGCTATTTTGTTTGTATATATAATATAATTGCATGTTGTCAGTATGTATAACATAGTTAACAGTATTACTATGTAAGACAATTTATTAATAATTGGAGGTTAAATAAAATAAAATCATGGAGAATGTGATGTCAATAACTAAAAGAATTGTGATTGAGTAGGAATATAGTTTCGGTTACAGACAGAAAAACACACAATCTTCATTTATTGTAAATTATGTCTTTCTTTTTTCTGAGTCATTAAAACTTAGGACTTCTTTTTGTCTTCGTCCTTTGTATCTTCGGGGTCTCGGTTTTTTGTAGGAGGAAAATCAGATTTCTCTCAGCGTGCCCCGATATCTGCTCTTAATTAACTGTCATTTATCAATGAAATGCCGGCTATATTTGGCCGCACTCTCACAATTTTGTATTAGGAGAGAGCCAAAGTTTATGTTGCATAAACGAAGTAAGTATCGAACGCAGACAACCATATCAAATCAATATCACGTACCCTGCTGAGAGAAATATATCAATATAACAGATATTTGTGACTTTTTATAGATAAACGTATATAATATATTATATCATATTCAATAATACTTTTATATATAAATACATAATACATTTATATATATACTACATTTATATATATTAACAAGTATTATATATATATATTATATATTATATATATACTATATTAACACCATACATTCATTTATTAACATATATATATATATATAAATGGTATGTATACTAATATATTATATAAGATATATATATATATAAAAGGTATATATATAGAATATATATATATAGAAATGTATATATATTTGTATATCTATAGTATTATGGCAACATATATATACACACATACATATATAATATCACACACATATATACATGAGACTGATAATATATAGCAATATATATATACATATATATAACACTACATATATAATATCAACATATATATATATAATATTATATAACTATATTATCATATATATACAGTAATGTAATATCATATATATATATATATATATATATATTGGAGGTTTTATATCCTTATATAATACATATATATATACATATATATATACATATAATATACTATACAATTATTACTATATAGTCACATATAATATAATACCACTATATAGATAATATATTATATATATACATAATATATATATTATATACATATTATAACATATAAATACTTATTATACATATATTATACACACACCACCACACATTATATATATATATATATCTATATATATATATATATATATATATATATGAGGTTATATGATTCCTTATATAATGATGTAGACAGGTAATTTTGCACCCATTTTTGTTTATGCCCTTTAGTGGAGTATACATGTATGTTGAAATGTTTCCTCGTTTCTTAATTGAGGCGACCACTTCAGAAATAGATAGATCGTGAATTATACGGGTAACTTTCAACGGAAAACTTTCCGCTCAAACGCAGTAAAAAAACAAAAAAACATAAACAAAAAACAACCTCCCCACCCCCCAAAAAAACAAAAAAAACAAAGAAATAAACAAAGCAGCAAACCTTTTCTGTCATTATTAAAATGTAACTTTTCTGTTTATACACTAAGGGGAAAAAAAAACTTTTCAGAGCCTTTAAGTGGACGTCTGGAGTTACAGACCAGATTATCGACATGATTAGAATTTGTATTTCAGATGTTAATCTTCAATCGAGGACTAATCCACTATCTGGTTTTAACAACCCACGCTGATTCAATACTTGGCAATAAGTAAATGTATTTTCTATAAGAATATATTCACCTTTTTTGTTGATGTCGATATTTTTATTTTTTTTATTTTTATTTCTGATTCTTTACGTTTCTTATGCTTTCTTTCTCATTTTCATTCAAGCTTTTTTTTTACTGTTAACCTTCTAATACATATATAAAGGGCAGTTGTGTGTATAGTGTAATGCGTGCCGGAGGAAATCTTCTATATACATATAAAGGGCAGTTGTGTGTATATGTATGTTCCGGAGGAACTTCTATCATATATAAAGGGCAGTTGTGCGTTATGTAATGTCCGAGGAAACTTCGAAAAATAAAACAATTAAACGACAAAGGTAAATTATATATACACATAAATATTCACCAAGGGCTTGGTTTATGAGCAAAATAATATGAGATTTAAATTTATATTCGTGAAGATAGATTAAAAAAAAAATTAATAACACATGGATTTGTTTCATTTAATAATTTAAAGTTGTAGACATTAACATTTCTTTTTCAGAGTAAGCTGGATCAATGCAAGTCAATTTTTTTTTACATAGGGATGTTAAATTTGGCGCATCGCCATCGAGGGATGTCAATTCCACGACTTCAGTTTAATAATGGATCTGCGGGAAACTACTTAAAAATCCCCCTCTGCCAGAGGAAAGCCGGTAGCCACTGCTAGTTTATATATCGGCTGGGAACTCAAGGGTACCTTGTCGATACCGGTTCCACCCCAACTACGACATGTAAGTAACTCAGGGATCTGTGCGGTAAAGTGAGGAGCTGATGGTATGCTGTTGGTGCTCCGTCCTCAGATACTAAAAATACAATCTCCTTGGTCTAGCGCTGGTGAGAAAGGGGATAGACTCCCTCACTGTCTGGTGATACTGACGAAAAAAAGAAAAAAAGTCGAATATTTAAGATTTTAGTTTGCCTTACTGACATCAGTTGGAAATAAAAATTGCATTGCAGCTTTTTTTGTGAAGAAATAAAAAAAGTTTTTCTAAATCAACTAATCGTACTGTTTGGTATCAAATATTAATATAAAATTATTTACTGTTTGAACTCCGCTAGGAAATTGGACCTTAGTGTCACATCCTGCTCCTGCAGAGGGGTTGGCATATTATAATATATAATATATATATATATATATATATAGTCCTGTGTCTTTAATATTCCCTCTTAAATGCTGGAGTTCTCAACAGGTACTGATTTAGGGGTTTGACTCCTCAACGTCGGCTGACACTATTGGTAAGCAGCACACGCGCATCGAACACATACCTTATCAAAAGCGCGCTATTAACTTGTTGTCGCAGGCTTAACAAAATGAACGTAGCTCATTTGATGGCGCTACTGTTTCTTAACTTGTTATGGTCATTGTGAAAAAAACAAGGATTCAATTGAGTTTGTTCTTAACTGAAGCAATAAAACATTTGTGTAACTGTTTTCACTGTGATATCAGAGCCGTTTACAAATTTCTTTCGCCACATCCCCTTTTGGTATAGCAAAATTTCCATGTTCATTCTTGCTTACAATCCGCACGGAAAAATCAACTTTATTGGAGTCAGTATTTTAAGTTTGAATTCCGTTATTTGTTAAGTGGCTTTATTCAATCGTTTATGTTTTTAAGTGCCAAATTCGATAACATTAAAGGTAGATATACCTGTTAACACGCAAACTAAACACAAAAACCAAATCAAACCAAACAGATATAGTGCTATCTCGAGGTATTGAATAAAGCCCGGACGTGGATTGACATGCCGTCGAATTAATGGGGGACTACCAAAAGAAGTCCGTTTTTAATTTTCCGACAATTTGCAAGTTCTAGCCGTTATTTTACTGTCTAGAGGTGAAGGAATCTCGTGTCGCCGATCCACTCTCTTTTTGTCTAGATTTTACATTATTATGATGAGCCCATGCAGTTGTAAACTATCCTTTGGCTTTTTCATTATATCATATTCCACACCTGTCGATTAATTTCCATTTTTATTTTCACATACTTGTCTATGAAAAAACTTTACATATGAAGATGGTTACTCCCTTCGATGATATTTATCCATGAAACACCACGGATTTACCTATAAATAGTGGCTACTTATTTCAGTTGGATTATATTACAAATAATTTTGATATTTTATATAACACTTTTACAAATTTACACTTTTTTTAATTAACTCTACAACCAGCCTTTTTTTTAGTTCTTATTTTATAAACTATAATGCTTTGATTAATTTTTAAAAATAAAAAATGAAGTTCATCTTTTTTTAAATAAAAATTCAATTTTATTTTTAAATATAAATTCATTTATTTTTAAATAAAATTCATTATTTATTTTTAATATAGACGCAGTGCATTTTTTTTTTTATTAATCCAACCGTTTGACCTAGCAGCGTTCTGTTTTTGCTAACGGTAAATTTTTCCCGTCTTATTTTTGTTGATAACAGGACCGACCACGATTGCGGCTCGATGCATGTTATGGCGAGGGTCCTAAAATATCAAAATAGCAACCATTCTCTTGGCGATTACGTAATCTAAAATAATTACAGTTAAATTATAAAAAATGGAAAGTGTGTACAAAGAGATTCGAAATTTAGTTCCACGTGAAATCTGAGTTTATTAAAAAATTTAATAAATGAAAATGAGAAACTTAAAACTTTTACAAATGTTTCAGTATTTTTAATACAATTTTCTTTTGAATCATTCTCATCCAATTTTTTTTTTGTCATTTTGCACGCGATATTATCCAATCCATTGTTTAATTTATGGGAAAACAATCAAATTTGTATTCTCTTGCTGAAAGCATTTAAAATATTTCTTTTTTTTTTTTTTTTTTTTTTTTTTTTTTTTTTACAAAAACAAAAGAAGGCAGAAAAGAACAAAATGCAAGACTATTGACTATTAGACAGCATTTGCATTGGTGACATTTTTTAACATCACATGAAAGACGTGATGTCCTTTAGCAGTTAGATCGTCATGTATCCAAGGACAATTTTACCAAAAATAATATGCCGTGATTCCAACAGAAAAATATGGGCGTGGCTTTTTTAAGAATCAAAGACATTTGTCATCTTTGTTTTAATATCTTCTTAATAACCAAGATAATCAATCGACCATCAATTCATTTAGTCATACCTCACCATCTTCATCATAGTCGCGCATTAGCACGGAAATCTCCATGACAATCTCTCTCCAAACCGTCCCTTATCACCCATTGTCTCAGAGAAGTCATCCTGTGGCAGCATCCTGTAATCCCTCCGCGAGAGCTGGTACAATTGTACATCTTGGCTGGATGGCCCTACAGCGTTATACCCATGTGCTCTGGAGAATTCCCAACCAAGAAGACGTCACTATATAATTCGTCCTTGGCCTTCTCCAAGCAGTGTTCTGCTTCGCTTTCAGATGGATTTGAGTTATATGGGGCAGGTTGAACTGTACTAGCAGTTTCTCTCGTAATAGCTGTTGTTTCCGACGTGTTGTTAGGATCGATGCGAAGCATCTTGTGCCGTTCCCATCTAATTTAGTTCTCTGAGCGCTTTGTTAGGGGCAGCGCTGTGCAGTCGTACAGTAGCACTGATATACAACAACGGCTTGGATCATAAAATAATCAAATATAAAAAAGACATGAATGAATATCATTAGTTTCTGTTCTCGTCTGCGCCAAAAAGGATAACATTGTTTAACTCTTTATTCCTGTCCATTTTCAATCAAACACTCTCTCTAATCTCTATGTTCAGCTCGAAAAGTCATCTGCTGTATACAGGCAGCACATAAATTATTTATCCAATTTCTATTATTAAAATAATTAGTTCTTAAGGGAATTTTAGAATCCGAATCTAAATTCTTTGGAATCAAAGAATTGCCAATTGCGCGCATTGAATTAGTTCATCTTCCTGTCGTAATCATCTGATGAGACTCAGGTGAAGAAAACAAATTTTTTTTGTTAAGGATGAACTCTCAGCTTATGATTGCAATTCTAAAACTTTTGAATTCCATATATTACCTTCCACTTTATAAAGCCCTAAGCAAGAGATTCAAATGAACCGAAATGTTTATCGGCTGGCAAAAAATTAAATCTTGGTAAAAAGCAATTTTGCAAAAATTGCTTTTTCAAGTAATTCTAGGAGATTAGTTCGGTGATCAAGGTTTATATTTTAGCTGCAGAGGAAGAAGATTCTTTTCTAAGTCGAACGGCGCATTTCGATCTTTTTTGAGAATCTTCTCCATCTGCTCGACCTATTTTCTTAAATGAAAGTAGCTCGAGCCTCATTTCTACTTGGCCGAGAATTCTGTAAGATGTCTTTTACTTGCTGCCGTTAGGTTTTTGTTTTTTTTCTGTTGACGTTTACCCTAAAATAGAAATCGAGGACGCCGGGTCACAAGAGGTTTAAGAATTGCCAAATGTAGCCCATACGCAGAAAGACTTAGTAAAAGTAAAAGTCGTCGGGGCGGCCTAAGTCACTATCAGCCAATCAGCGGAGGGAAGTCGATAAAACCTTTTTCAAATAGCGCAAGACCAAGGAGAATTATTTTAACATCTAAGATGGAGCGCCACACCTACCAACAGCTCCCCAACTTTACTGCACAGATCCTCTGTGCTACTCATAACGCGAGTTGGCGAGACCGGTACTGAACTAGGACCTTTGTGGTTTCTAGCCGAACGCTCTCACCCCCAACCAAAATAACAAACAGGGGTGTCATAGAGTCAAGTAGATAATTTCAAAACAAATTACAGATTCTACTAATTTGCATTGGTTTCTTAAAATAAAAGTATACAGATTATAAGCCACCTTGTCAGCTGGGGCTGTATGAAGTAACACCAGACCTGCACCTCTGCAGATGAGTGAAATCCCCCCAATACGGGTAACTTGTTGGTCATAGGGTGGCGACCCGTGTACTTAAGGATGGTAATTCTGGTGGCTGGAGCAGTCCAGTGGCATGGCAATATCCATGCTGGCCCTTACTTGGACAAGGACGGTTCAATAGAGGCCACTTCGACGTCAAAACGCAGTCATATTGTTGTAATAGATACAGACGTAGAAAAATCAGCACAGCACACACACACAGCACACACATGGCAGTGCACACACAAACATATATATAATATATAAGAATATAATTATATATATATATTGTTCGCTATGTAATAGTACGCTATATATATATATATATAATATATATATTATTGTTCGCTATGTGGGTGTTCGCTATGATAACCCGGCGGCCGACGGAATATGGTCTCTGATATGCCTGTGAAGTCCCGGTTTCCGATTCCTCCGTGGTCGGAGGGGAGTCGTTAGTATTACATTCGCTGAAGAGACTTAATAAAGTTGAGAACAGTCTGTACGGTGTTCTATCATTGCGAGCCAATCCTTTGCGGGATTTACTTGTCAAGATTATTTCCTTAATTATCGAATCTTTATTCGATACATGCATTTATAATTGCCTTAAGCAGAAATATAATAATCCATTTATTTCAATCTTGCTCTATAAAAAAAAACAAACATCCAAAAATCTTATTCACTTTCGCCGAAGAGCTATACGGCCGGTGTTGTTTACTAAATAAAAACGTCCACTTGCCTGCTAGGCAGGGGCGTGTAATAGTAGTTATCATCATTTGACAAGGTTAATTTCGCGGGATTGTTCGCTATGTGCCGAGCGGCCGAACGGATATGGTTCTGACTGAATGCCTGTGAAGTCCGGTTTCCGATCCTGTCGGACGGGGAGTCGTTAGTATACATCGCTGAAGAGACTAAATAAAGTCGAAAGTCTGTAAGACGGTGTTCTACATGGCTGAGCCATCTTGTGCGGGATTTACTTGTCAGATTATTTTCTATAATTATCGTAATCTTATCGATCATGCATGTTATATTGCCTCAAGCGAAATATACTATAATATATATATATATATATATATATATAATATAGTATAATCTTTCTTAACTCTCTTACTTTATACATAAGAAAATAAAAAATAGAAAAATAAAGATATTAAAAAATGTATTACAAAAATAAAAAAATCTTCCTAAATCATTGCAAGGCTTACCGCTCAACGGTAATATTCATATTTGTTTGAATAAATGAATTCGTCCTGGTGACGAATTTTAGAATATGTCTTTCTTTTCAAAATCTGTTACAAATAAGAGATACATTAAAGATACATGGATTGTTGACAGCGAGATTTTTGTGGCGTAAGTGCTCATATTTTGAATACTACAACATATTTTTTTTTTTTTTGCAACAATGAATGTTTTCGTTTTGAACTTCATATACAGGACTATAAAAAATTTTTTTAAATCTGTTTTCATGCTTTAACAAGTAAATAAAAGATTCATCATTCGCATCTGATGAGTCCGCGGCGCGAGTTAGACACTTTGTCTAGAGGGTCCTGAAATAGACTAGCTATCTTAGTTTTTTGTTATTTATTATTATATATATATATATATAGTATATATATATATTATATATTAATATATATATCGTCAGGCCAGTGCAGTCTGCCTTATCTATAGCTACTGCTGATGAAGCCTTGCCGAAATGTACATCATTGGATTTCGATTGTCTAGCCTTACATTTAAATAGGTATGCCGCACTAATAATTAATTATTAATTAATTAACTTTCAAAATTAGGGTCGACTTCAATTTAAGCACATTTCCTCGATCCTTGCGCTATAGCCAATTTAAACACTCGAGCTAATGTATTTTATTCTCATATTATATATATATATTTGATATATATATATATATATTACTTAGTCAGGATTGGGTCCGCTCTCGTCGCTTCGCACCGGGTTCCGGTGCGCTTTAAATTTTACTTGAAGGCACTTACAACGCATGTATCGCAAATAAAATTCGATACTTTCTCATTGAAAATGAACTGACACAGTGTAATCCCCAGCATAAGGGATGGCTCGACTGTGTAGAATACAGTACAGACTGTTTCGGCTTTATTTAAGTCTCACAAGCCGTGCAATATAGTATAATATAATATATAATATATAGTATATATATATATATATATCTGATAGACATAACTGATTATGAAGCGCTAATGTAAATAAGCTTGTATTTCCCAAAGAAAAACAAAAGAAATAGAAAAGGAATCAACTGAAATATGTCGTAAATCTATAATGAAGTAATGTAAAATTCTTCTCTTATCATTTCATCCTATATGTTTGTATATTGTCATGTATGTCATTGTTCCACGGTGCAATAAGTTAGATTTGGACAAATTCTAATAAATCAAGTAAATAATACTGCATTCCTTTAGCTTATGAAAATTGGTTTCTCTTCGGCCGTCATTGAAACGGAAAAGAAATAAGGAAAAAAAACATTGGACGAAATTTCGATTGGGTATGATTAATAAATTAAAGCAGTCGGGAAAAACTGGCACTGTTATTTATGAACGCGTATCTTGTCGTTCAGATTATTTTGTTCTTCCATACATTGCCCGAAAAAAAAGAAGAGAATTGTTATTAGCTTTTGAATTGTGAAAGTTTCCAGGTACAGAACTGTTTGTTGATTATTTCTTTCTTTTTATTTTTTAACATGTAACCCCTAGCATATTAATGCATGTATGGCAACAAAATGCACACTTACACACCACACATGACACTTACACCCACACATGCACAACTTAGCACACACAGCAAACATAAACATAATATAGATTATATATGTTCTGCACACATATATTTATATATGTATATATACGCAACTTATATGCACACTGGATGCATATATATACTATATATATATATATATTAGTATATATATATATATATTACTATATATATATATATATATAGATAGATAGATAGATAACCATGCAATAGTATATATATAGAGAGAGATGATATACATAGCCGGCAATATATATATATATATATATAGTATATAATATAATATATATTTACATGTCATTAATATCTACACCTATGCATATATATAATCCGCCAGTATATATATATATATATATATATATATATATAAATATGAAAAATAAAATGGAAATTAATACGACACTGTGAATATGATATATTGAAAAAACAGAGGATGTTACAAATGCATGGGCTCATCAGGAGAGAATGTGCAAACCTTTCGGGGCTTCTCTCTACGGTTTTAAAAAGCACAGATTACCGGTCCTCATATATACATATGTATATGCATATACACCTGAATATATATTCATGAAGCACACACACAAACACTCATTCACACAAAGTAATATATTATATATATATATATATTATATAATGCATTATAAAATGCATAATAATACATGGATCATATTATATATTATATATATAGATATATATATATATAATAATAGTTTGAATTCAGATTTTTTTCTTTCCTTCTTGGTTACCTAGCCACGGTTAAAGAGCTCAGTCTCCCCTTCTATTTAACCATAGCTGGAGGGGAATTAATTGGATCATATTTTTCCCAAAGGTATTAGCTCTATGTGAAATGCAAATAGCCCCGACTGGATTTGAACTTGAGTCCATTCCCTACGACGGTAACCATTACACCACGCACATTAAATGTCTGATTCAGCAGACTTGAGGGAACCTCGCACAAGCAACATTTGTCTCCAAGAAGACACATTTTTTTCTCTTGCTTAATGAATCTTTGTAAACTCATCTTACCCTAATCAATGAAGTGCTGACTGATGTGCATTGTCATTATATCTTGTCTAGCCAACCCAATTAGATTTCAAACTTCGGCTTCAATCTTAATATTGCTTTAACGAATATAGGACTAATTTGCAAACCTTTCTCTTTTGAAAACAAGACAGACAATCGTAAAACAGTTTTTTATAACAATTCATCCTAATACTCTCAGAGTGTTCTGTTGTTTTTGTATATAAGGCATTGGAAATGGTCACTTCTTATAGACTCGTTCGCCTAAACACGTGACCCAAGAAAGATTCCTATTATCCAATCACTGGCACTGCTGCTGCTGCTTCTGCTGTATTAATAGAGACCTGATTCTAAACTTATGTCATTGACACTTGGATTCTCTTGGACGTCGGACTTACAAAGAATACTATAACACCGGATTATTGGCTTGCTTACTTATACTTACTACATCTGGAACTAAGGATGCCGACCAGATACTTAACATGTTCCTCGTCTGATTTGCATCTATGGCTTAGAACATGGCTTTGGAATCAATGGCTTCATGCCTACACGACATTGCTTGATTATCATCGTTCTCGAAACCCGAGCGAAATTGCATCAACTAGCCACACACACACACACACACACACCACAACACACACACACATATATATATAATATATATATATATAATATATATATATGAGAAGTAAACAAACAGACGATGTTGTGATATGGCTATTTTCAGCCGACAATATTTCGAATCGCACACGGGCGGTCTTGTATCTATAGCTCTGCTGATGAGGCTAATAGGCCGAAATGTACATACAGAGATTGATTTTTCTCGATTTGTTTAGCCTTAAATTTAATAGGTAATCCCGCCTAATTAATTAATTATTAATTAATTAACTTTCATAAATTAGGTTCGACTTCATTTAAAAAACACATATTCTCCCAAATATTGTCGGCTGAAAATAGCCATATCACAAACATCGTCTGTTTGTTTTACTTCTCGTAAGTTCGTGTAGAGGTCACTTAAGAGGAAAAAAAAACCTACTCCTTAACAAAACGAAGAAATCTGCTAAGTCCGTTTGTGTTTGGTGGTAAGACGCTTGACAAGTCAGCTTGACAATCAGGTTTCGAATCGCACCGGGCGGTCTTTGAATCTATAGCTCTGCTGATGAGGCCTAATAGGCCGAAATGTACATACAGAGATTGATTTTCTCGATTTGTTTAGCCTTAAATTAATAGGTAATCCCGCCTAATTAATTAATTATTAATTAATTAACTTTCATAAATTAGGTTCGACTTCATTTAAAAAAACACATATTCTCCCAAATATATATATATATATATATATCGTCCCATACTCACACCGTAAAAGAGAATATTTGACGTCATATTTCAAACCGTCTCCTTTTTTCAAACCTCAAAATTTTTTTAAACAGACTGAATAACAAGGACTACCACTCGCTTTTCTCTTTATTCTGTGATAAAAAATTTCTTATTACCTTCCATATACCAACAAATGCCCTGAAGATTATCTAATAAATAGATCGAAACACTGCAGCGTCGGCCAATAACTCACCACCTAACCCATTTAAACATGTGTTTTTTTTCATTTTTTCTTGGTATACTACATACCGTCGGATTCACTTCTTTTCTTCACATATATATATATATATATATTTACCAACCCCTCCACACGAGCAGGATGTGACACAAGGTCAATTTCTTAAGCGGCGTTTGGCAGGTTTGAATTCATAGTGTTCCTCTTGTAGACTGGTTACCTAGCCATAGTTAAAGAGCCCAGTCAGTCCTACTATTTACCCATAGCACCAGGGAGAGTAGTTGGGTGCATCACTTTCCCAAGTGTATTAGCGCTATGTTAAAAGCAAACAGCCTTGTCCAGGATGTGAACAGGGGTCGACGAGTCCATTCATTTTTGACTCTAACCCTTTCACCACGTTCCTCCATTATTAGCTACTTGTATATGATACAAAGTAAATTCTGATAGCTGAACATTTCTCATTTTTTGCTAAATATTTGAAATGTGGTTATTTTAACCAATTGTATATGATACACTGTAAATTTTAACCAATTGTATATGATACTAAGTAAATTTTAATAGCTGAACATCAGATTTTGGTAAAATACAATTTAAAGCGATCTCTGGTTGGCGTCTTGCCAACTGCCTATGGGGATGTTAAAGTCCTCTAGATTCCCTTTGATGGTTGTCTTCGTACCTGAGCTTAGGTCTCCAATTCCTCGTGATCCCTCTCCAGTTCAGAGTACAGAATCTGTTTTGGCAGACTGTCCTCTTCAAGTCATTTTAAGTGGCCAGCCCATCTCAGGTTGCGCTGGTGAAAAATATGTCGTGCATGCCAGGGAGTCCTGTTGTCTCGGGATGGTCCTGTTTGAAACATTCTCCACAACTTGGCATTTATCATACTGCGCAAGTGACGCATGTAGTAGACAGTAGTCGTGGAAACCATTTAATTGTGTGTATAAATCATTGTATTGATATTACCAAAATATTGCAAAACATTTGACTCACGCTAGAACATCTAAAGAAAAAATGAAAGTGTGTTGATCCTAAAAAAAAGTACAGCTTTAACAGGTTCACTTCAAAGCTTTCCTTCTACTAGATCTGTTGTCATATCAAGGTTTTAAAGAGCAGTGTTCATTATTCACCCATATCTGGTGGAGAATAATTGCATTCATACCTTTCCCAGCGGTATAGCTCTATGGAAATACAGCCAGTCTCGTCAGGATTTGAACTCAGGTCACCGTGTCTAATTTATACAACGGTAACCATTACAATGGCGTTACACACGTCGTGCTAGAAAGTACAGAGTATTTCCCGGGTTAAAAGAATAACGTAAGTTCTGTGATTCCTCAGAAATGTGAATTTTGGTAAAAAGAAGATAGGAAGCTTAATCCTACAATGATGAGTAGAAACGAAAAGAATTATTGACACTTAATACATCTGATCATAATGGAAATTATGTAACCGAAACTACTTCACCACTGACGTCACAGTTCCCTTAGTTGTTTACGTTATATTCTCAACGATTATGAAATAATGATTATTCATTCTTAATTAGCATGTTATTTATTAACGATGTCTTTATTAAGTCTAACCTGAGTTAGAAATGCTGCAAAACTGCTCATAATTAATGCATTAAAATCATGGAATATGAGTTATAAAAACATTTCATACTATATGTTGTAGGTGACTCACCTATGACCAGAACAATGACTTACCCAGGGTAATATTTAGCAGAGCAAAGCTGCTCAAGTGGGAAGTAGCAAATGCATGTCTTCGTGTACGCTGTAACCGAGGAAACCCTCCTCATTTTTGTACATTGATATATGTGAATACATCTGTTCTTTACTTTAATCCGTGTTGAGTATTTATTTATTGAACCTAAAACAGGTCATAACACTATAAGAGTCCGGGAATAATTTATTCACAAACAGACATATTTTTTGGAACTACTTTAGGAAGTACAGTTTGAATTCGTATTCAGAAAGATCTGTCAAATATATTTATGATAAAAAATTCGAATATATTTCATACACAATAAATCTCAACCATTCATTTTTGGTTTTTCCTATATTTTTAATATTAGATTTCGACCCAGTGGCACGAAACATTGCACAGATCGGCAGTTTTGCGTTCAAGCTCCAAGAATCTGTCCTCTTTTCAAATCAATGGACGGCCATTGTTGTTGTATATAATAGAAATCTGAACAGAGAATCTGATTTTAAAATCAGGTAAGAGATGTCCGCAATGCATATGAATAGATTGTTTTTTTTCTTTTCTTAAGTGGATTCTTCTTTCTGTACAATTCTTGTTTACAACCCTCCTCCCCCAAAAAAAAAAGTTATAAATAAAAGCAGATGTTTATAGGGAATAAGTCTTACGGAATTAATGAAGAAATGAATAGTGAATTTAAAAAAAAACAACTGGTTAGCTATATAGTTAGATTTATTGACAAGACCGTTACTCTGGACGCCAGAGTCCAGACGCCAAGACTTTTTATTAATTTAATTTAATTAATTATTTTATTTCATTTTTATTAATCCCACATGTTCCAGTATTTTGTCCGACATTTATATATATTTGCCAACCCTCCACAACGAGCAGGATGAGACACAAGGTCAATTTCTTTAAGTGGAGTTTAAATTTGAATTCAGGGTTTTCCTTCTGCTTGACTGGTTACCTAGCCAAAGTTAAAGAGCCCAGTCAGCCTTAATTTACCCATAGTTGGAGAGAGAATTGGATGCATACTTTTCCGCAGGGGTATTAACGCTATGTTAAATGTAAACAGCTCCGCCCAGGATTGAACTCGGCGACGAGATCCACTTCCCACGACTCTAACCATTACACCAGGCGCTTCCTTCCACTCGTACGCATATACGCAAGTGAAAACACCACAATGAGAGTGGAAGATTAATGTATACCTGTTTAAATGTCGGTATATGTGAACGTTTTATGAGACAACTTTTACAAATTATTTATGCGGTGATAATTCCAATGTTACACATAAGAATAGGGACAGGCTGGAACTGGCCACAAAGGGTGGCGAAATGAAGGAACCCAGAAAAAATAGAACCACCACAAAATGTGTGAATAAAACGGGTGGAAGGGAAGGAAGGTACGGGAGGTAGGCGGGAGGCTGAGGGGTAGGGGAGGGAGGGTGGAGTAGTAAGGGGAGGTGAAGAGGAAAAGAATAAAGAATGGGTCCGGGGGGTTGCGGGAGCACACGGGAGACGGGGACCAGAAACAGAACGCCACACAGGGGGAAAAGAAAACGGGGAAGGGAAACAGGGGGGGAGGAGGAGGGAGGGGGAGGGTGAGGTGAGCGGAGGGGAGGGGGGAGGGGAAGTAGGGTGAAGGGCGAATAAGGAAGAAATGAGGGTGGGCCGTGGGGGGGCGGGAGTCACCCGAAGGCACCGAGGGACTGGAGGGCCAGTTGTCTAGGAAGGAAAGGACAGCAGGACCCAGGCGCCGGCCCCCCAAGCAATACCGGCACCGGAAAAGGACAGGACGGGGTAGGCCGAGGCCGGAGGAAGGCCGACTGGAGCGACGCAGGGGCAGCCACCCAGCACAGAGAGAGAGGAAAGAGAGAGAGAGAGAAGAAGAGGAAGGAGAGAGAGACAGAAGAGAGATAGAGAGAAGAGGAAAGGGAAAGAGAAGTGAAGCGGACGGGAGAGAAAAACACAGAGAGGAAGAGGGAAAAGATAAGCCAACGAGATGAAACAAACAGTGGGGGGGGGCAGACCAGGAGCGCGTCGGCGCGGGCGGGCGCCCGCGCGCGGGGGGCGCCGCGTTTCCCCGCGCGGGGGGCGCGCGCCGCCGCGCGCTCGGCGAGCGCGCCGGGCGCGCGCGCGCGCGCGCGCGCGCGGCGGCGAAAGAGATAAGAGAAGAGAAAAGAGAAGAGATAGTGGTGCTTTTTTGATAGGTGGTTATTGTGGGGTTTTTTTTTTTTGTTTTTTTGGTGGTTTGGTGGAGGATAGGATTATTGTTGAGTAGTAAGGAAGATTAATGGTCATGGCATGTTGTGTCTAAAAGGGAGTCCCCACAAAAAACTAGTGAAGAACAAACAGGGGGGGCGTGGCGGAATAGGGGGAGGGCGCGGACAGGAAAGGACAGCAGGCAACAGGCAACAAGACGGGAGCAGCGAGGGAAAAGGCCAGGGGGCACGGAGGTCACCGGGTCACGCGCACGAAGAGAAGGGGGGCGAAACGAAGAGAGGAAGCAAGGAGAGGGAGAGAAGCGACCAGAAGAGGGGGAGGAAAAAACGAAGGGCGGCGGAAGCAGGGAGAAGGACCATAACAAAAAAACGGGCAGCAAACAGAAAAAGGAGGAAAGCAGGAACAAACAGGTGGAGAAGAAAAGGAGGGGAAAAAAACAAAAAGAACAGGAAGGACAAACAGGAAAACGAGAAAAACAAACAACAAGAAAGAAGGCAAGAAAAAGAGCGTGAGGAGACGGGAAACAACACGCGAAGGAAAGAACGCAGGACGGCAAAGCGTCAAGGGGAGAGGGACGGGAAAAAGAAGCGGAGGCAGAGGGTAGCCGGCAAAAGAAGCCAGAAGACGAAGACGGCAAAGCAAAAGGCAGCGACCACGGAAGCGGGCGCCGGAGGGTAGAGAGAGGAAAGAGGGGAAGGCCAAAGGGCCACAAAAGGGAAGACAAAAAAGGAAAGGGCCTCGGGGGAAGAGGAGCCACGGAAAAGAAGAAAGAGACGGAGCAGGAACAGACGGGGAAAAAAAAAAGTGCGGGAGGTGGAGGGCAGAAGAGGAGCACGGGGTTTGTGTATAGTTGTTTTGGTTTGGAAGCGGAGGATATAGGGGCACGGCTCTACCCGAAGGGGCGAAGCCAGACAAGACGGTGTGGCACGAACGGGAAGACGCGGGGGGAAAAGGGGCGCGGCCAAAGACGCGCAAGGGAAAGAGGGGCACAGGGGGGGACGGCGGAGAAGAAAAACAGCGGGAAGGGAAAACGGGACACCGCCGACGGGACGCGGCAGGAAGAAGGGGGGCGCGCGCCCGGCACCAGAAAAAAGGGGGGATGCCAAAAGAGTCAGGGACGAAAGGAAAACTGAGAGGGAAGAAGAGCGCATAAGAACAGGCAACAGAAGGGACGGCAGGGAGACAGGCGCAGTCGAGGAAAACAGGTGGAGGATGAGAAACGGGTAGTCTCGAAGGTTGGAAGAGTGTATGATTTTTTTGTTTTGGGGAGCCAAGTTATTTAGAGCCGCGGCAGGGGTATTGGTGAGGAGGCAGGGTCTTTCGTATATGGTGTGTGTGTTAAGACAGGGCCGAAAGATATTTAAGAACAGTGTATTCGGGGGGACGCACCGTACGCGGAGTAGAGAGAAAAAAGGAGGGAAAGAAAGAAGCGTGAAACTTTTTTTTCTGCAACAACTATGGGTAGTCTCTGCATCGGTAACTGTGCTCCTACCTCCCGTTTGATTATCTTTTTGTGTTGGAGGTGGTGTTCTCTCTAATCTGTTGTCGTCTAAGCAGCATCCCCACAAAATCTGAAGAGATAGAAGCACTTCCAGCAGAAAACTTGTACATCTGTAACACGAAACTTCACCGTCCATCAAACGGGGACAGAGTACTTTCCCGTGTGTGCATATGGCCAAACTCAAGTATGTGAGAGTATTCGTTAATAGTAGTAATAGTTATTAGTCAGAAACAAACATACGGCAGTCGTATAGTCACAGGGTTGTATTTTCTTGCCTATCTCGTGGGGTTCTTTTCAAGAGAAGAGAGAGACAGAGACAGAACAGAGACAGAGAGAAGAGAGAGAGAGTGAGAGAAAGATAGATGAGAGAGAGAGAGAGAGAGAGAAGAAGAAGATTAAGCGTCAAACATTCCCCATAGTAATCATTTTCGCTACTACGATATGAAACCTGGGAGGCGGATCCAAAGCCCAGGTCTGCCTCCACGATGCCTAGTCGAAACTAAGACCGATTTTTCTCTTCTTCCATTGCATCCTAGTCCGGATCAGGTTGTAGAGTCTCTCATGTCCCGTTCCAGTCAAAACCCGTTTCATACTTTCCGTTTTATTTTAAAGTCTATTTCCGGGTCATATCATTCGGCTTCCACTTAGACGGCACTCCCGCTAGCATGTGTTTAACTACCTATCCAAATTAATGTTTAAACTTTGTTTCTTAATTCTACTTCTTTTCGATTTCTCCAGAAATGCCCGATATACACGTTTATTTTAATCACCCCAAAGTTTTTGTAGAATGTCCTCAGCTCTAATGCTGACAGTGTTTTAGCGACAGCCATAGATTCTTTTATAGTGTAATTTTGGATTGCCATGTAATAAAGCGTCGTGCAACTAACAAAATCCTCCCACAAGCTAATGACCGTAAATCAGAAAGGCGACTAGATTAAGCTCGTTTAACATCAGGATCTCTTGTCTAAGTAACACGTTCCAAGAAGAACATAACATTCCCTTGGTTTCACGTTTTGTTTATGATCGCATATCAACCCTCAGTGGTCATTTAATCCAGATAAATTTTTTTGCAAAACTAATAAAATCTAATTTCTTTATAAATGGATAATACAATTCGTTAAACTCATGTTTTCTTCTTCCTATATTAAGACCCATAAGAAGGGGACCCAACAGGGATACTACCACTCCGGGTCAGAGTGGACCAGGGAGCAATGTGATTGAAAGTGGTGCCCACAATTCCCCAAAGCTCCAAAACTGGAACCGTCACCCATCAGACTAGGGTTTAACGTTCATTTCCAGACATGTAGACCCACAAGCCACCGCCCTCTCTAGCAAGTCCCATATTGATAAACAATGGAGGTTGGGACTTGCCTAAGGGCAATTAGATTTGGGGAAATTCAATAGTGCTAGGCTGACGGGACCAGCCCCGATTTGATCGGAGGCGGGCCTCTCCGACCGACCGATCTAGCCCAAGATAGGGCCAAAGTGGAGTATGCATGTCAGTGTACTGCTCGTCCACCTGTGGCTCTATCCTTAAGCGATCACGGGTCCCACCCACGCCAAACAGGTCAGCCATTCGGGGGAGTCTACCCCTCTGCAGAGATGCAGTGTTACAGGGCGCACGAACGAATTCTGAATCTTAAAACAGCTAAAAGTTACATTATTTAATAGCGAAGTACCACTTCCTTATTTTTGTTGTTTTCATTTCCACCATGATCACAATATATTCATCTACAAGTTGTATTTTGTTGATGTCTATTCAGTAAAACGATTTTCCACAAAAATATCAGAATTCCTTTCTTTTTTCCCTTTTATACGCTGAACATTTCAAATAGAAATTATAAAGGAAGATATGACAGGAATAACATACAATGATGTTTGCTCGCTCTCGGTACATTTGGCGTTGCATGTTGGGCGTAGAGGGACCCGGTAATCGACATGATATCACGGCATGTAGGCCTCGCACCAATACCTACAAGTTACTCTGGCCAGCCGATAGTTTCGTTGCATACAGGAAATGAAAGTTTAATATTTTATAACTCATAAAGTCTTTACTGTGTAATCAAGAAATTATTTCATAAACTTTCAGATATGTTAAATATTTTTTTTTTAAACTTGTAGAGGATTAGACGGGCTGTGTTAATTTTAAACATTGCTTTTCTAGTCTACTGTACTTCAATCTGTTCCCGTACATTTATCTCAAAACCTCAAGTTGCCAAAAGGCCACCCAATTTTCTGATTAAATATTCAATTCTTACCACCTATCTTCTGACTAGTTCAACAACTCCAAGCCCATGTCGACTACACCCCTCTGCATTAATTCCGATTTCTCACCCTCCCTAGCTACTTGTAGAATAATAGAACTAGACTGTGCTCTTTAACCTTGGCTACTGCGTAAACCAGTTAGTGTAGGAAAAATTTCTGGCTTTAAATCTGCTATTACAACTCCGCTGAAAAAAAAAGTAATGACCTTGTGCTACATCCTGCTCGTGCGAAGTGTTGGTTAATACTAATAAACAAACCCAAGTTACAAAACCCTTTGCCAGGTAACTAATCCTCCCAAACAACTAAACAATTCAGTCAACCAGCCAGCCACCCCTGTCGTCCGGGGCTTTAGAATACCCGACACCTCTGCAGAGGGGTCTATACCCACCCAATAGGACCACCTGTCGAGCATGGGTGGCGACCCGTGATGCTTAAGGACGGAATCTTGGTAACATCCCAATCCACTCCACTTAGACCACTTTTTAGGCTAGACGGGCGGTCGGAGAGACCCCCCCGATCAATCGAACTGGTCATGTCAAGCCCTAGCACCTATTATGATTGCCCCTTATGGCAAGCCCCAACCGTTTTAATCTTAGGGGTGCTAGAAGGTGGTGGCTGATGGTCTTCGTGTCCTGGGAATGACGTTAAACTCTATCTGTATGGTGAGGTTCCAAGTTCTGGAGGTTTGGGGAAATGTGGATCACCCGTTCATCACCATTGCCCGCTTGTTCACTCTGACCCGGAGTGGTAGTAACTGTTAGGTTCCCATTCTATGGTTAAATAGAAAAATGTTGTTTATAAAAAAAATGATTTTTCATTAAGAATGAATTTATTTCAAAGTTATCGGCATTATTAAAGACCAATGAGGTTGATATGCCGTAAAACAAACCAAACTAAACTAAACTAAATATAAAGTTGTCTCTTGCCAGATTTTTATTTTCTTCGTTTTAATATTACTATTATTGGTCCAGTAATACATGAAAGGGGTACAAAACGGTAAAAGGACTTACTTGATAAATATTTATAAAACGTACAGTAAGGCCATGATAGCTCCACGTTTCAATGTCAAGGCAAGCAACCAAGTCGATCACAAGTAGAGAAAACAACGTATTTCTACTGTTCAAAGAACAAAGAACAAGAAGGGACGTCTTACTATTCGAAGAACAGAGATGCAGGCGAGCAACATCGATTCTGGCATTCTCACGTGCCCATGTGGTATCCAATGGGCGCGTTCCGAATATTCCAACATATCACCCAAAAATATCTGCGTCTCGGTGTATTGCCACATTTTGTAGGGAGGCCATTATAATTCTGTTTTCCTTGGATTGTAGGCGTGGATTCCTAAGTCACGTGTCCGTTCGTCACGTGATAATTCAGCCCTTTGAAACTATCTATTTTATATCTCCTTTTTTTTCGAAAGGAACACACCTGTCTTGTTTCGTTTTTCGCTCGTAGCGCAATAAGGGCATATTTCTCACGTCTTTTCGTAGAGCAGAGAATTATAGAGATAATTAGTCTCCAACATTCTTATCGTTAATTGCACCTCATTATGGAAGAAGACACCTTAAGTCGTTTATAACTAATTACATTTTATTCTTTCGGGAAACATTGTGTATTCTTAACATTTTGAGGAAAATTGGAGGAAAATGAGAGAGTGAGAAAAAGTGGAGGAAAGTGAGAGAAAGAGAGGAAAAGAGGGAGAAAGAGAGAGAAAGTATGGATGAAAGAGAGAGTAAAAAGTGGAGGAAAGTGAGAGAGAGATAGAGAGAGAGAGAGAGAAAGTGGAGGGAAAGGAGTGAGAGAGAAAAAGTGAAGGAAAGAGAGAGAAAGAGAGGGAGAGAGAAAGAAAGGGTGGAGGAAAGAGAGCGAGAAAAGGTAGAAGAGAAGATGAGAGAGAAAGGCAGAGAGAGAGAGAGAGAGAGAGAGAGAGAGAGAGAGAGGGAGAGAGATAAAGAGTGAGAGAAAAAAGACAGAGAGTGAGAAAAAAGGCAGAGAAAGAGTGTGGGAAAAGGTAGAGAGAGACAGACCGACAGACAGACAGAGAGAAATAGAAGGAGAGAGAGAGAAAGAGAGAAAGAGAGGGAAAGAGAGAGAGAAAATATGGAGGAAAGAGAGAGAGAGAGAGAGAGTTAAGGAAAGAGACAGAGAGAGAAAGGGTGGAGGAAAGAGAGCGAGAAAAGGTAGAGAGAGGAAGAGAAAGAAAAGGCAGAGAGACAGAGAGACAGAGAGAGAGAGAGAGAGATAAAGAGTGGAGAGAAAAGACAGAGAGTGGAGAAAAAAAGGCAGAGAAAGAGTGCGATAAAAGGTAGAGACAGACAGACAGACAGAAATAGAATGAGAAGAGAGAGAGAGAGAGAGAGAGAGAGAGAGAGAGAGACTCAGCGCAAAGGTGGAGGGGAGGATTCGTAAGGTTCTGAATTCGATACCCGTCCTCGTCAACTCAGACGCACAGCTTTGGTAATCTGATATTTGCTGAAAAGCAGTAATCAGGGTGCTGACGGCAGGTGTGGTGCTCTACAGTCAAATATGACAATCTCCATCGTTTAGAGTCAGCGAAAAGGGGATAGATTTTCTAGTTGTTCTGCTGATACCGTCAATATGCCATTTTACCTGTGTTTCCACTACTTTACATGTTATTTTTATCAAACATTTATATGAGCTCTGTGTTGGATTATTTTGACATATAAAGTGTGCCACAGGCCACAATTTAAGTTCATAGACTCTTCGTGGCCTCGTGATCTTGAAAGCCGTTCACTTGCACGTGCTTAACACGGACGAACGTATCAACAACCAAAGATTCTACTTAACACTGAAGAACACATGGATTCTGCTTAACACTGAGGAACAAAGATTCTTCTCAACACTGAGGAACACAAGGATTCTGCTTAACAGTGAGGAACACAAGGATTCTGCTTAACAGTGAGGAACACAAGGATTCTACTTAACACTGAGGAACACTGAGGAACACATGGATTCTACTTAACACTGAGGACACAAGATTTCTACTTAACACTGAGGAACACAAGGATTCTACTTAACACTGAGGAACACAAGGATTCTACTAACACTGAGGAATACAAGGATTCTCTTAACACTGAGGAACACAAGGATTCTACTTAACACTGAGGAACAAGGATTCTACTTAAACTGAGGATTCTGCTTAACACTGAGGAACACAAGGATTCTACTTAAACACTGAGGAACACAAGGATTCTGCTTAACACTGAGGAACACAATGATTCTACTTAACACTGAGGAACACATTAAACTGAGGAAACACAAGGATTCTACTTAACACTGAGGAACACAAGATTCTACTTAACACTGAGGAACACAAGGATTCTACTTAACACTGAGGAACACATGGATTCTACTTAACACTGAGGAACACAATGGATTCTGCTACTTAACACTGAGGAACACAATGATTCTACTTAACACTGAGGAACACAAGGATTCTGCTTAACACTGAGGAACACAATGATTCTACTTAACACTGAGGAACACAAGGATTCTGCTTAACACTGAGGAACACAAGGATTCTGCTTAACACTGAGGAACACAATGATTCTACTTAACACTGATTCTGCTTAACACTGAGGAACAAAGGATTCTACTTAACACTGAGGAAACACATGGATTCTACTTAACACTGAGGAACACAAAGATTCTACTTAACACTGAGGAACACAAGGATTCTACTTAAACACTGAGGAACACAAGGATTCTACTTAACACTGAGGAACACAAGGATTCTACTTAACACTGAGGAACACAAGGATTCTGCTTAACACTGAGGAACACATGGATTCTACTTAACACTGAGGAACACATGGATTCTACTGAGGAACACAAGGATTCTACTTAACACTGAGGAATACAAGGATTCTACTTAACACTGAGGAACACAAGGATTCTACTTAACACTGAGGAACACAGGATTCTACTTAACACTGAGGAACACAAGGATTCTACTTAACACTGAGGAACACAAGGATTCTACTTAACACTGAGGAACACAAGGATTCTGCTTAACACTGAGGAACACAATGATTCTACTTAACACTGAGGACACAAGGATTCTGCTTAACACTGAGGAACACAAGGATTCTACTTAACACTGAGGAACACAAGGATTCTACTTAACACTGAGGAACACAGGATTCTACTTAAACTGAGATTCTACTTAACACTGAGGAACACAAGGATTCTACTTAACACTGAGGAACACAAGGATTCTACTTAACTGACACTTCTACTTAACACTGAGGAACACAAGGATTCTACTAACTAACACTGAGGAACACAAGGATTCTACTTAACACTGAGGAACACAAGGAACTAACACTGAGGAACACAGGATTCTACTTAACACTGAGGAACACAAGGATTCTGCTTAACACTGAGGAACACATGGATTCTCTACTTAACACTGAGGAACACATGGATTCTACTTAACACTTGAGGAATACAAGGATTCTACTTAACACTGAGGAACACAAGGATTCTACTTAACACTGAGGAACACAAGGATTCTACTTAACACTGAGGAACACAAGGATTCTGCTAGGGGAACACAAGGATTCTGCTTAACACTGAGGAACACAAGGATTCTACTTAACACTGAGGAACACATGGATTCTACTTAACACTGAGGAACACATGGATTCTACTTAACACTGAGGAACACAAGGATTCTACTTAACACTGAGGAACACATGGATTCTACTTAACACTGAGGAACACAAGGATTCTACTTAACACTGAGGAACACAAGGATTCTACTTAACACTGAGGAACACAAGGATTCTACTTAACACTGAGGAACACCAGGATTCTAATTAATACTGAGGAACACAAGGATTCTGCTTAACACTGAGAAACTCAAGGATTCTACTTAACACTGAGAACTCAAGGATTCCACTCAAAACGGATCAAAATTAATGCCACAGGGGATCTCCACTGTAAAGTGCTCTCAACTGTAGCCTAAAATGACTATAAGAATCTTAACACGCTGTTTATGAGATTTAATTGTTTGTCTTTACTAACTGAATGTTCACTGTTAGTGTATCTATAGCTGCAATAATGCATTTTAAGGACTAAGTGTTCGTTTCAAACTAATGACCACTTATTCTTATAATGTCACATAGAATGAATTTCCTCACTAGGTTACATATATTACTTTAAGACTAAGTGGATGCGTGTAGTGAAATGACAATCTTCGAAGGAAATGGAGACGACGATCCAAGTTCAAATCCAGAATGAAGCTGCTTGAAATTTATATAGCGGTAATGACCTTAGGAAAGGTATGAATCGAACTATTCTCCCTCTAGCTATGGGTAAACAGTAGGGCAGACTAGGCTCATTAACTTTGGTATGGTAACCAGGCTAGGAGAAGGAAAACTCTAAATTCAAACATGTTAAACCGTGCTTAAAAATGAGTTTCCTACTCGTCCAGAGGGATTGGCATATATATATATATATATATATGTATATATATAAAGTCATCCACAGACACCGTGTTTCGACGTTTCACGTCTCTTCAGTGAGGCTAGATACAACAACTACCTCTGACCAGGAGAGAAATCCGACTGACTTTTTCATCAGCCTGATCCATAAACCGCTCGTCCATTTGACAGCTGCCGTATAGGGAGCGGTGTTTAAACTATTTAATATATAGATTTGTTTATCTATTTGTTTACGATCACCAGTGAGATCCAGTCTGTCAACAGACGATCATTACACACACACACACACACACACACACACACATATATATATATATATATATATACACATATTCTTTTAACCTTTTTGGGTTTTTATTAAAGTTACTGCAACTTTAATCCTGTTTTCTTTTGTTTGTTTTCCCTTTTGTCTTTTATTTGTTTCTTTTTTGTTCAACACGACGACTGTCTAAAAAACTAGTCCACAGTTCCATTTGTTCTTTCTTTTTGTTTATTCTATATCCACGTTTCAAACTGGTTCAGTTTTATTAACGTTACTGCAAAAATAAAATCCTCGTTATTTTTCTTTTTTCCTTGTATTAATTAATTTTAAGAAAAAGGCAAACAGCAAATTTTGTCTTATTCTTAAATTAATGATTGTAAAAACTCAGGCCACAGTTTTATTTGCTTATATTTTTGTTTACTCTATATACAGTTTTTTTTTAAACTGGTTGGATTTTATTAAAGTTACAGCAAAATTAAAATATTCGTTTTTTTTTCTTCTTTTCCCTTTTCTTTTTTTTTTTTTTGGTTACAGTTTCTATTGCTGTTTTTTTTTTTCAAAAAGATGACTTTGTAAAAATTAGGTCACAGTGTTTTATTTATTTATCTATTTATTTATTTATTTTGCTTTCTTTTGTTTACTCAAAATACATTCTTTTTAAATATTCGAGATTTAGCAAAAATGTTTTCCTGAGTCTTATTTAATGACTCTGTGAAAAATTAGACCACAGTTTTATTTTTATTTTTGTTCACTCTATATAAATTATTTTAAACTGGTTGGGTTTTCTTAAAATTACTGCAGAATTAAAATCCTCGTTTTTTTTCTTTTTTGTTTGCATTATTTTAAAAATAGATGACAGTAAAAATCAGACAACAGTGTTTTTTGTTCATTCTATATAAATTCTTTTAAAATGTTTGGGTTTTCTTAAAATTACTGCAGAATTAAAATCCTCATTTTTTCTTTTTTTTCATTTTTTTTCTTTTTTGTTTGCATTATTTTAAAAATAGATGACAGTAAAAATCAGACAACAGTTTTTTTTTTGTTCATTCTATATAAATTCTTTTAAACTGGTTGGGTTTTCTTAAAATTACTGCAGAATTAAAATCCTCGTTTTTTGTTTTTTTTTCGTTTTTTTTTCTTTTTTGTTTTGCATTATTTTAAAAATAGATGACAGTAAAAATCAGGCCACAGTTATTTTATTTTTTTGCTTTCTTTTTCTTTACTCAAAATACATTCTTTTAAACTCTTCGAGTTTTATCAAAAGTAGTGCAAAATTAAAATCCTCTTTTTTGTTTTTGTTTTTGTTTTTGTTTGCCCTTATCGTTTGATTTTATTTTCAAAAATATGGCCCTATAAAAATCAGGCCATTTTATTTATTTATTCATTTATTTATTTGCTTGTTTTTGTTTACTCTATTTTTCGTTTCCATTGAATAGCCACTTGATGAAATAGTGAAATCCTATTTAGTTGAATTCTGTTCATTAATAAATGAGTGTTGCAATATTCTTAAATCTCCCATCGCTAATCCTGACATGTCTGTGTCATATTATCTTGCTCATCTAAATTCATGACATTGAATTAAATTTGCGGCGTCAGTGGATCTGATAACACACACGATATTCATGAACGAACCGCCTACATTACTCAGTGTTCATCAGTCACTGCTCGCATCACCAACGTCCTACAAATAATATCGATTGCGTTTTTATGCTGTTCGCGTTTACAAGAAAACTTCCAAACAAGCCAGACAGAGCAGTGACGTAATCTAAAGAGGTTTATGTAGCCTTCGAGATAAAGAGGTTTAATAAACTCTTTACTTTCTGCATTAGCCAATAAATGTTTTTGTGGTAGATTCTGCTTTCTGACTTAGAAATAAATAATGCTCTATAGGAAAGAGTTCGTATTGAGACGCCAATGAAATAATATATAGGATAGATGTTTAATAGATTAGCCGTTCGTAAGTATTGGAACGAATAAAAAGAACGCACTTTGCTCATCAATGGAAACCATGAGATCAGATAAACTACAGGCTGTCCTCTTCTCCGAATAGCGAAACGAAAATTGAACAATTGATCATACGAAATTCAAGGCAACAACTTTCCAATGTTTATTGCATTATATATAGATATTGGCATTTCAGTCTCGGAAGACTATGATATAGTTTTTTGTGCCCCTGAAGTTACAGCACCTCCTGTGACTGCAAAGTTCAATATTAGAAAAACATTCTCGACCACAGATTTCGCATTTGAACGCTGTCCCTGAGGATGTTGATGTTCCGGTGTTTTGTTGCCACTGCTTACTTCTGGACCTCTTAGCTTCATGGTGTTGCGTCAGTGTGACTTCTGCCATGAACAATCCTCTACAGAGATGCTGCCGCCACCGAGGGCGGTCCTGAGTCAAATTCTTCCAGCTGGAAGGGGCACTGCCAAAGCACCTGAGATCATTCTTGCAGACATCCTTTAACCGCAGCAGGGGGCGACCAATCTGTCTTTTGCCAGACTTAAGCTCTGCATAAAGAATGTCTTTCGGGATTCGTCCATCATCCATCCGACGTACATGACCCAACCATCGGAGGCGACGTTGCCTCAGTAGAGAACACTGGGGAGTTGATCTCTCTCTCTAAAACTACTGTGTTCGTGATCCTGTTCCTCCAGGTGATTCCCAGTTGTTTATTGCTTTATATAAACTCCAAGATAAAAACTAATTCTAGTCTGATATTTATAGATTAACTCTTTCCTGGATGTATTGTGAATTTCACCATAGCGAGTAGAATATGAGTATGGATATCATTTATACTTTAAATGTATACTCCTTGTTGAAATATTTTGTGATATAAGGCGTGCTGTAATCCACCACTTAAACTTGTAGACTAAGCAAGGTCACCTGGTTGACCCTATTCAATCAACAGCCCGAATACGTGGTTAGTTAACTATTTAATCACTGATATTGACAGCCGTTCATTTGCATATTATTAGTTATAATTATTAATAGCAGCAGGACCTGTGGATATATCACAGTATGATAATTTAATTATTGCAACGTTTGATATATTTATTTAAGAGCTATTGGTTCAATATGTAAAAAGTATAATAATATTGATTTAACTCTCTCTCTCTCTCTCTCTCTCTCTCTCTCTCTCTCTCTCTCTCCCTCTCATTCTTTTTCTTTCTTTCCTCATTTTCTTCTTTTCTTTATGTTTGATTGAAACAGATTAGCTTTGTCACTTTCGTGTGCTCATTCCCTCTCTATCTTTCTCCTACACTCTTTCTTTCTTTTGTTCCTATAATATTTAATCACTGATATTGACAGCCGTTCATTTGCGTATTATTAGTTATAATTATTAATAGTAGCAGGACTTGTGGATATATCATAGTATGATAATTTAATTATTGCAACGTTTGATATGTTTATTTAAGAGCTATTGCGAAATAGCTCAATATGTAAAAAGCATAATAATATTGATTTAACTCTCTCCCCTCCCTTTCATTATTTTTCTTTCTTTCCTCCTTTTCTTCTTTTCTTTATGTTTGATTGAAACAGATTAGCTTTGTCGCTTTCGTGTGCTCATTCCCTCTCTATCTTTCTCCTACACTCTTTCTTTTTTTTTGTTCCTATATTTTTCTCTGTAGTATGTCTTATTTCTTTTCTTTCTTTCATTATTGTTGAAAAAGATTCGAGCGTATCCTGGGCCCATAACCTGTTGAGTAACTGGCCGTCATACTTGGTTCCAGTTGTAAGAAGAACTTAAGTAAACAAGTGAGTAAACCAATAAGTCCTTGTGGGATAGTGTGTCCTTTAGGTCCGACGTCCAAGATGGTCCGAGTGTCAATGAGTTAAGATTAGAATCAGGCCTCTATTAATACACCAACAACAGCAGCAGCACTGCCAGTGATTGAATAATAGGAATCTTTCTCAAGTCACGTGATTGTCAACGAGTCTATAAGTAGAAGTGACTACTTATCCCATGCCTTATATACAGAAACATTCCAACAATTATAATAATAACGGAATGGTCCATTATTTAGTTGAGGGAACGACAATGATAACAAATAAGAAGTCGGTGTTTAAGCGGCACAAGGAACGGTCTTAATTTTTAGCCAGATGATATTGCAAGATGATAACGGTCAGGGGATTAAGGAACAAGAGTTATAGATTAATGATAGACGTAGCTTAATACACAGGATAAAGAAACAAAATACTCTTAGTTTATTGAACAGTAAAAATACATATGGGACCATCTAATAAAAAATAGGGAGCCTTCACGGAACCTCGAACCTAACACTTTATTCCGTCCACGAAATTCCGAAGATTATGACAAGAAGGTTCCAAAGTTTGAGAAGGGTGTTCCGAGTTCGAGAAGTTTGCCGAGTCCGACAAGAAATACCTGATGAAGTTTGGGCACATCGGCCGAAACCTTGTGCAGATAACAATAAAGATGAAGACAATAGTCCGAATAATCCAAATAATACAAAGAAAACATAGATATTTTTTAGCTTCGTGTAGTGAATAAAGGCTTAGCCTCAATGTTCTGTGAAAGCCTCCGATTACGACATGAAGGCTTACAAGTTCAGGCAGAGTCTGAATGATCCAAATAATACAAACCATCAAGCCTCACCTCAGAAATACAGAATAATGTATGTTTGCCTTGGGATCAAAATCTAACTGCTTACTTTTACAAATCTCTCTCTCTCTCTCTCTCTCTCTATATATATATTATATATATATATATATATATAATATATATATAATTTGGCGCGGTACCAAGTTTCTTGGTACAAGGTGATTCTAGGTGGCTCCTAATTTTCTACCAGTAGTTTGTAGAGTTTAGGTTCCGTATGAGAGCTCAATGTTTAATTATTGTAAACAGAGCAAAGTTATTTGGGAATAAAAGGCCTTAAATACCATGGGTATCGTGGTTATGGACCATTTCCACTCGCGAGTATGCTCACGAGCTTCTTCAGACCACTTATATATTTTATTTTATTTAGTTTTATTTTATTTAATTTATTTAATTTATAAATAAAATATATCAGTGGTCTGAAGAAGCTCGTGAGCATACTCGCGAGTGGAGATGGTCCATAACCACGATACCCATGGTATTTAAGGCCTTTTATTCCCATATAATATATATAATATATATATATATATAATCTTTATTATAATGGAGATTGTGTGTTTTTCTGTCTGTAACCGAAACTATAAATAAGTATATTCCTAATCGAGTCACAATTAACATAGTTATTTACATCACATTCTTCATGATTTTATTTATATTTAAACCTCATTTATTAATAAAATTGCTTCACCTTTTTATTAGTGTTGTCCATATCTACATACAAATAACATGCTATTGTATTTATATATACAAAAAATAGCGGTTTGCAGTGTGAACGGGAAGGCTAATTTGCATATTGATATTAAAAATGTGATTTTATTAAATATGTGCTTAGTATTATTGATTTCTAACTGTTTGGTTTTATTTTAATGAATATAAGCAAAAATCTCTCCAATGAATCTTAAATGAAATCCATTAATAAGAAAAAATAAGTGTAATTTTATTCTTTATTTCCTAATTTAACTAAATAGTTAAATAAGTAAAATTCAGCAATGAAAGACGGGATTAATGGAAGAGTAAGTTTCATTTCTATTTTTCTATTATAACCCTACTCTGTTTCAAATCTTTTTTATCTGCATTCTTATTAGACTTTCTAATTTAATACGATATTTCATTACATTAAAACTTGAATACTTGCACCCGGAGGGTGCATATATTTGCTAGTATATGTAAAGAAATAACAAAAGACTTAGAGATTTAGAATTATGGTCTATTTCAGGGAGCTTAGACAAAGTGTCTAACTCTCCCGACTAATCAGATGCGAGTGATGAATTCTTTATTACTTTAAAGGCATTTGAAAACATATTTTTATTTTTTAATTTTTAAATTTTTTAAATTTTATGGTCCTGTGATATGAATTCCAAACGAAAGCCTTGATGTTGCAAAACAAAAAAATTATGTTGTAGTTTCAAATATGAGCACAAATATGAGCACAAATATCTCGGTCAACAATCCATGTATCTCTTAATGTATCTCTTATTGTAACAGATCTTGAAATAGAAAGACATATTCCAAATTCGTCACCATATATGTATATATATATATCTGTTAACTCGCACGTGATTTTTCACAGCCAACGAAATGAGTGCTCATGCCTTTCGCTCAATTAGAACTGTTTAAGATTGAACCCTGACCTATCACCTATTAATCAATCCCACCGCCATAACCTTGAGAGAAAACACTATATATCACTACTATTTCCTATGTTAACACCTATATCCTATAAAACACCATAAATATTCGGGTAGGATCACGTCTTTGTCTATGGTAGGTACGCTTTATTGTCTATTCTTGGTCGTTTAAGCGAATACCATAAAATTGCTGATAAATATTTCTGAAAAAATCAATGTTATCGCAAAGAAATAGGCAAGAGAAAAATTATGGGATCCGATTTCCAGGCAGGGTATGGTCATTTCACTAAATAAGTATAGCGTCTGTAGATACGCCCTTGTGTCTGCAGAAATATACCAATAGTTTTGATGTCCTCGTTAAAAATGGCGACGTACAGCCCATATATATATATACTAGACAAAACGTGACCCGTTGGGTCACAAATTGATCTCTCAGTAGATATTTAGGGTTAGGAAAAGAGAGTTTGCAAATTGAATTAGATTAAAAGAAAAAAAGAAAAAAATACAACCGGAGAGTTAAAAAGACATATAAATCAGTTTGTAAGTATTCTAAGAAAGGAAACGTTTGACCTAGATTATATTTAACATGTTTGGAATTAAATTAAGGGTGAAAGTGATAGACAAAATGTGAGTGAGGGACAGGTCAGTTTATGACGTAATTGCTAATTTCGAATTATGAGAACTAATTACAATGGATTTTTTTCAAACATAATTCAATCTTAAAACTAACATAACATTCATGTCATTAAACTAAGCAGTAAGAATCCTTTAGGAAACAAAAATCAATTTTCTCTGCTTTAGTATAATTATATATATATATATATATATATATATATATATATTATATATATATATATATATATATATATACATGTACCCTTATATATATATGTATATATATATACCCCTTATATGTATATATTTTATTATATATACATTATATACTCCTTTATATATATACATTATATACCCAATATATATATATATATATATATATATATATATATATATATATATATATAATTTA
The DNA here is from genome assembly GCA_023376005.1 of Doryteuthis pealeii. Taxonomy (NCBI): domain Eukaryota; kingdom Metazoa; phylum Mollusca; class Cephalopoda; order Myopsida; family Loliginidae; genus Doryteuthis; species Doryteuthis pealeii. Next base: position 82,934,354 of record CM042167.1, read on the forward strand.
ATATACCAAATTTATTGGTAAATCATAGCGGTGAGAAAAAAACAGCAAATAGTTTGATTGTAAAAATATACTACCAAACATCAACCGGAAGAAGACAAGATAATCGTACCAACCAAAATAATCTATTAGTACAATATTTTGGCCAAAAAAAAAACAATTTATATGCATATATATATAATATATATATATATATTATATATATAAGATATATATATATTCATACAAACCCGCCAGGAGACTAAAGCAAATAAGTAAAAAGTGCTCAATACCTAAGTAGAGCAAATAATAAAGATAAATCTAATGAGTCAGACGAACCTACTAAAAGTTTCGCTTAATGCTCTTCAGGCTAAGAGTCAGATCTTAGCCTGAAGAGCATTAAGCGAAACTTTTAGTAGATTCATCTGACTCATTAGATTTATCTTTATATATATATATATATATATATATATATATATATATATATACTAGCAAATATATGCACCCTCCGGGTGCAAGTATTTAAGTTTAAATGTAATAAATATCAGATTAAATCAGAAAGGCTAATGAAACTAATTAAGAATTCAAATAAAAAGATTTGAAACGGAGGGGGTATAATCGGAAAATAGAACAACTGAAACTTACTCTTTCATCACTTCCGTTTTTCAATGCTAAATTTTCCTAATTTAACTATTTAGTTAAAATAGGAAGTATAGAATAAAATTACAGTTATTTCTTCTTGTTAATGAATTTCTTTTAGGATTTATTGAAGAGATTTTTACTCATATTCATTAAGATAAAACCAAACAATTAGAAATCAATAATACCAAGCACATTTTTATTAAAATCAGTTTTTTTAATATCAATATGCAAATTAGCTTTACGTTTACACTGAAAACTGGTATTTTGTTGTATATATAAATACGATTGCATGTTATTAGTATTTAGGTAAGGCCAACAGTATTAATAATGTCAAACAGTTTTATTATTAATTGAGGTTTAAATGGAAATAGAATCATGGAGAATGTTACGTAAATAACTAAGGGAATTGTGACTTGAGTAGTAATATAGTTTCGGTTACAGACAGAAAAACACACAATCTCCATTATAATAAGATATATATATATATATATATATGATATGATTTAGATCCGTTTGTTGGCTGCAATTTCTCAATTATGCTGGTTGGACACTGGTCTTGTTTGCTCTTCTAGCAAGATAATCAATTTAATTCATGACTATTTTCCGGAGATCTGTCTTATAGAAAAATAAACCTATCCTGTACACCTTTTAGGTTTAGGGTCCGTTGGTATGGTATGATATCTGCATTAATATTCCAATGCAAATGGCTAATACCCGTACAAACACCATTTTTTATGATTTCCCCCCAAAATAGCCTTTTGCCACACTGCATACCCGCTCTAAATATCTCTTTGCATAAACATGTATGCATTTTCCAAGCGCGTGTTGTAATGGTTAAATCATGGGAAATGGACCGTCGCCCCGAGTTCAAATCCTGGACATGCTAATTGCATTTCACTTACCGCTAATACCCTTGGGAAAGGTATGAATCCTACTCTCCCTCCAGCTATGTGTAAATAGTAGGGCAGACTGGGCTCTTTAACCTTGGTTAGGCAACCGGTCTAGGAGAAGGAAAACTCTGAATTCAAACCTGTTGAACTCCGCTTAAGAAATCGACCTTGTGTCGCATCCTGCTTGTGCGGAGGGGCTGGTAAATATATATATATGCATTTTCCAACTCTGACACACGAACAGAATTTGACATGTGGAAAATTCTTTTTAACAGCTTTGAATTTACAGATTTGTTTTCTGATAGAACGAATGCCATATCACAGTTAAAGTGCATAGTCTGCTCTAAAGAACTATGTATAATCAAAATTTCTGATTCCTGAAATATTTGATATGAATAAATCAAAGACAATTCAAGTCCTAAATCGAAGAATTGTTCATATTATCGACAAACAAATGTACTTGGCGATGTCGGTGAAAACAGATGAGAGGAAAGATGTCTAGAGTAAATAATTCTGATACATATTTTGGAGAAAAAAAACTCTATGATAAAAAAAAA
>CM042167.1:82946418-82951418 GCA_023376005.1 Doryteuthis pealeii
ATTATTATTCTTGTTGTTGTTATAATTATTATTGTTGTTGTTGTTATAATTATATTTATTGTTATAGTTATTATTATTATTATTATTATTATTATTATTATTATTATTATTACTAGCAAATATATGCACACTCCGGGTGCAAGTATTTAAATTTTAATGTAATAAAATATCGTATTAAATTAGAAAGGCTAATGAAACTAAAAAAAATATGCATATAATCGAAAAATAGAACAACTAAAACTTACTCTTCCATCTCTCTCGTCTTTCATTTTTATTTTTTCTAATTTAAGTATTTAGTTAAAAGAGGAAGTAAAGAATAAAATTACAGTTATCTTTTCTTGTTAATGGATTTCATTTAAGATTCATTGAAGCGACTTATGCTTATATTCGTTAAAATAAAACCAAACAATTAGAAATCAATAATACTAAGCACATATTTATTAAAATCACATTTTTAATATCAATATGCAAATTAGCCTTCCCATTCACGCTGTAAACCGCTATTTTGTTGTACATATAAATATAATTGCATGTTGAGTAGTATGTAGATATGCTAAACAGTATTATTAATATAAAACAACTTTATTAATAATTGAGGTTAAAATAAAATCATTTAGAATGTGATGTCAATAACTAAGGGAATTGTGACTTGAGTCGTAATAAAGTTTCGGTTACAGACAGACAAACACACAATCTCCATTATAATGAGATTATTATTATTATTGGTAGTAGTAGTAGTAGTAGTATAATTATTATTGCTACTAAGTCGTGCTATTAATATTCTAAACTGTTTAAATGATAAAGTAAACATGACATAGCAGAGGTGGTTAACACTAGAATAGGCTTAGTTCTAATTAGTGATCATCCTCCATACATCAATCCTATTTTTGTGTGTGTGTGTGTGTGTGTGTGTGTGTGTGTGTGTGTGTGTGGTGTGTTTAATGTTATGTGTGAAAATAAACTTCTTTCTTTTTTTCTTTCTTTCTAAACACTTTTAGCGAAGGGTAAAAAAGTAACGTTAAAAAATCAAGACGCAACAAATAGAATTGAATTGAAATGTAAAATCTTATTATAATGGAGATTGTGGGTTTGTCTGTCTGTAACCGAAACTATATTACTATACAAGTCACAATTTCTTTAGTTATTTACATCATATTCTGCATGATTTTATTTTTATTTAAACCTCAATTATTAATAAAATTGTTTTACATTACTTACACTGTTGACCATATCTACATACTAATAATATGCAATTGTATCTATATATGCAACGAAATAGAGGTTTACAGTATGAATGGGAAGCCTAATTTGCATATTGATCTTAAACAATTGATTTTAATAAATATATGCTTAGTATTATTGATTTCTAATTGTTTGTTTTTATCTTATTGAATATGAGCAAAAATCTCTTCAATAAATCTTAAAAGAAATCCCTTAACAAGAAGAAATAACTGTAATATTATTCTTTACTTCCTATTTTAACTAAACAGTTTAATTAGGAACATTTACCAATAGAAGACGGGAGTAACGGAAAATGATGGAAGAGTTAGTTTCAAAGTTGTTCAATTTTTCAATCATACCCCCTCTGTTCAAAATCTTTTTATCTACATTCTTATTCAGTTTCATTAGCCTTTCTAATTTAATATGATATTTTATTATAAAATTTAACTAAAATACTTGCACCCGGAGGGTGCATATATTTGCTAGTATGAATAAAGAAATATCTAGCTAAGTTCGTATTTACGCAACTTCGAAAAAGATTTTATAAATCCTTTATAAATATGTAAGATAAGCAATGAATATAAAATATTAATGAGTGAATAAAAGTAAAAGAAATATCAAGATAAATACATACATGTTTTTCTTATTAAGCTTAGGAACACAGTTAAATAGTCTAAATGTTCTATAAATACGAATTCTGTTATCGTTGTGTAATTCTAAAAGAAAAAAAGAATTCCAGATATTTCACTAGTGGTTTCCAGTCGAACACATGTGTGTGCGTTGATCCTCAAATGTGAACATTTTTTCTACAAAAAAGAAGCCCAACACACCAAAAATAGAGGCTAGTAGACTTTTTTGTTTTTAGTAATAATTTATTTTTTCCTTAAACCAACGAAAGTCCTTATGAAGGTCTATCTAAACAGACGGAAACACTGCAATATAGGCGTAATAAACATTATCCGTTTATGAAACTTGTTTTTTTCAATTTTTACAATATACATACTGTTGGAATCACTTCCATTTTTTTCTTCACACACACACACACACACACACACACATATATATAATATATATATATATATATATATATATATATATATATATATATATATACATATATATATAAGTATAGATAAATATGAAAACACACAATGCTGTTAAAATGAAATATTTCTTCATTAGCACATCTTGTACGCTTTTTGGAACATCAATGTTTTCGTTTTGAATTCAAATTATTTTCAGCTGCTCTTTCGATGAGTCCGGTTTAAAAACAAGCTCTTATGATGATTTTTATAATTCGAAATATTGTTCAATATTAGCTATGAATATGATATAAAATATTTTCATTTTAACAACATTGTGTATTTTCATATCCTTTTATCTATACTTATACCGTCGGATTCATTTCCTTTCTTTTAACTTATATATATATATATATATATATATATATATATATATATATATATATATATATATATTAATATATACTTTATTCACCAATGCTTCTAAAAATAAACAAACATCCCAAAATCTTATTTCCTTCGCCGAAGAGTATAAAGCACCGTGTTTGTTGTTCACTTAGCGTTCCCTTGCCTCATATGGTAGAGACGTCCCAGTATCATTGAAAAGTTAATTTCACAGGAATTTCTCGGTGCTGTATCGGTGGCCGAGGCAGTATAGTTTCTGACTATCCTGCTGAAGTCCCGGTTTCGATTTCTGTCGCAGGGAGATCGTTAGTATACATCGCTGATGAGACTTAATAAAGTCGAAACAGCTGCTGTACGATGTTCTACACGCCGAGTAATACTTTGCGAGATTCACTTGTCAATATTATTTATCTTCTATAATTATTGAATTTTATGCGCATTGTAATTGCCTTCAAGCAAAAATAAATAATATATATATATATATATATATATATATATATATATATATATAAGTTAAGAGAAAGGAAATGAATCCGATGGTAGGAGTATAGATAAAAGAATATGAAAACAACACAATATGCTGTTAAAGTGAAAGCTATGAATATGATATAAAATGTTTTCACTTTAACAGCATATTGTGTTGTTTTCATATCCTTTTATCTATACTCATATATATATATATATATATATATATATATATATATATATATATATATATATATATAATTGGAGAGACAGACAAAGAGGAGGAGGAGGAAGAGACTGGAATAAAAAGACCGTTTAGAAAATCAGATTGATATGTTGTGCTAGATCTCGAGTCATAAAATGTTTTATTGATAAGATCAAATATGCATTAAAAAAAAGAGAGAGAAACGTAATTCATGTTAGAATTTTGTTTTTCTATTTAAATCGAACAAAATCGACTGAATTCGGTCAATAATATGTGTTCAATTTTGTTTATGCATTTTATCATTGCACATTCTATGAGTATCAATTTAATGATGAATGGGCATAAGTCTTAAAACATCGGGTCTACACGGAGAACAAAAGGATAAATGTACCAAAAAAGCATATTCATCTCAATAACCTATGCCTTCCCTTTTTTCATCTTTAAAAAAAAAAATTGGACATTCAATTTTTTACAAGTGATAATTTGTATTTTCTTCCCTTTTTTTCTTTATAATAAAAACGGAATAGTCCATTATTTAGCAAAGGCGTCGACGCTCATGAGAAATAAAAAAATTCGACGGATAAGCAACACCAGATAATCAGAATTTACATTTTTGCATTTTATCTTGGACGATTTGGACGGTCTCATTTTTAACCAGTGGGTGTTTCAAGATGATTACGGTGGTAGAAATAAGGCACACGAGTATTGGTATATAGAGTGGTTTTAATATTTAAAATATAGTATCCACAACTTTGTGAAATTTTGATCTTGTTAGCGATTACATATTATTACATATTATTAATGGAGGTGCATGTTGTTATTGCTAGAGTCGTAGGAAATGGATTCGTCGACCCGAGTTCAAATCCTGGACGAAGCTACAGTTCACATAGCGCTAATACAATTGGGAAAGGTATGAATCCATCTACTCTCCTTCCAGCTATGGGCTCTTTAACCGGTAATTATGAACTCTTGTTGAGTAAATTACGGTGCCCCAGAAAAAAACAGAACCCACAAATTTTGTAATAAAACAGTTAATTTTGACTAGAGGGGTTTAGGGTTAGGGTTAGAGTTAAGGTTGGGGTTTATGGTTAGGGTTGTGGTTTAGGGTTAGTTCAATGGGAAAATAAATAAATAAATTGGGTTATGTTTTTTTCTGGGTCACCTTGTACAGGGTGACCCAGAAAAAACAGAATCCCTAACCCTAACCCCAACCCAACCCTAACCCTAATGTTCAAATTGTTCAAAAAGCAAAATCTGCTGATAAAGAATATATATATATATATTTTTGAACAATTTGAACAGCATATAATTTTTTTGCATATATTATTTTAAATAAGAATATATATATATATATAATATATATATATATATATATATAAACTTTTTCATTAATTGTTTTATTTTCATAGTTTTCTCCAGGCATGTATGCATACACAGAAGGTGCCCTTAATATATGTATCGATTTCCATTTCTTTAAAACATGAATTTTAAATAATGAATGAATATGAAAAGAATACAAAATATTAAGAGTATAAAATATTAACGTTATTTAAAATTAAATAATAAAATATTAGTACTATGTGAATTGCAAACGACCTCGTCCAGGATTTGAACTCGAGTCATCGAGTCTATTTCCTACGACAATAACGATTACAAAACTCCTCCACAACCAATTTACGATA
>CM042167.1:82953918-82966418 GCA_023376005.1 Doryteuthis pealeii
GATTCGGCACACAAACTCAAAGATAGATAGATAAATAAATGTGGAGATATATTTATAGATTAATGCGAAGATTTTACTAGATTATTCTGTAGAAAAGACGAGACTGAGACAGACAGACAGACAGACAGGCAGATAGATAGATAGATAGATAGATAGATAGATAAGAAGGGATTAGATAGATGAACAAAATACTTAGATATATATGTAGAAATATAGATAGATAGATGTGAAGAAGACCAAAAAGAAAGAAAACAGAAATAATGAAAGAAAAAAGAACAAAAAGAAGGAGGATAATAGAATAGACCAAGTCAAAAAATAAAAGGAAAACAAAGAACGAATGAAAAATTGAAGAAAAGAAAGGGAAAATAAAAGATTGAAAAAAAGAACATGGACGATGAGGACAAAAAAGAATGAATGAAAAAGAAAAAATAAAGAAAGAGAAGAAAGAGAATAGAACAGGGAAGAAGAAGAACAACAACAACAACAACAATAACAACAGCAACAATGAAGGGGTGGGGTTGGCGGGGTTAAACGTAAAATATATCTAAAAAGGAAGATTGAAATGAAAAATCTAGTGAAGTGTAAGAAAAAAGAAAAAAAAGAACAGGAACAAGAACCAGACGAAAAGAATAAGAATAAGATTAGGAAGGAAAAGGAAAATATATTTAAGAGGAAGTCAGGAAAAATATTTCTGAAGAAGAAGAAGAAGAAGAAGAAGAAGAAGAAGAAGAAGAAGAAGAAAAGAAGAAGAAGAAGAAGAAGGGTTAGATGAGTGAAGAAGAAGAAGAAGAAGAAGGGTTAGATGAGTGAAGATGAAGAAGAAGGGTTAGATGGGTGAGAAGAAGAAGAAGAAGAAGAAAAGAAGAAGAAGAAGAAGAAGAAGAAGAAGAAGAAGAAGAAGAAGAAGAAGAAGAGTTAAGATGAGTGAAGAAGAAGAAGAAGAAGAAGAAAGAAGAGAAAGAAGAAGAAGAAGAAGAAGAAGAAGAAGAAGAAGAAGAAGAAGAAGAAGAAGAAGAAGAAGAAGAGAAGATTAGATGAGTGAAGAAAGAAGAAGAAGAAGAAGAAGAAGAAGGGTTAGATGAGTGAGAGAAAAGAAAAGAGAAGAAGAAAGAAGAAGAAGAAGAAGAAGTTAGATGAGAAGAAGAAAAGAAGAAGAAGAAGAAGAAGAAGAAGAAGAAGAAGAAGAAGAGAAGAAGAAGTTAGATGAATGAAGAAGGAAGAAGAGGGTAGATGAGTGAAGAAGAAGAAGAAGAAGAAGAAGAAGAAGAAGAAGAAGAAGAAGAAGAAGAAGAAGAAGAAGAAAGAAGAAGAAATGCACCTATATGTTCAATAAGGGAGGACATTTATTTGTTAGTCAAATTACTTTATTGAATGATATTAGAAATCATTGCGAACTGAAGAGTGCATATTTTGCATTGAGAATTCCCCAGCAAGGATCTTTGTAAATATTTCAAACGCACGGCTTCTCAATATCTCAAGCGATTCTCATTGAAAATACCATTAGAAAAAAAAACTAGAACAAAATGACCGCCATTTTGCAAATTAATTTGACTTCTAACATTTTTTTTTGAAAACCAATATTTTCTTTCGTGCTTTTTACCGTTTCCCTGATAGTCAATTAAAGTTTTGATTTGAAGAAAAAGATTCTTCGTTGTTACTTTTACGAAAGATATTAAACAATTTCTTGATTTCAATGAGAAAAGCAGAAAATTAACAAATAGAATATTAACATCGTTCCCAATAAACAAACTGTTGTAAAGGGAAATAACCGGATAATTCCTCACGTATGCAAAAGAATACGTATAAAAGAACAACAGAAGATTAGCTCAGTATGTGATGTGAGGTGATCTCCAACCACGAACGTTGTTTCGTATTCACGGATGTAAACACACGTGCTACAACTCTTCAGAAGATTGGTTATCTTTACCAATCCTTATTTTACGCCCAGAGTCTTTTACCTTGCCGGCCGGGAGCCATTTTTGTTATTTGTATTTTTTGTAATAATAAACCATTATTACAACTACTCGCAATATTCTCGTTAATGTATTTATAATACATAACACAAACAAAGGAAGACACCAGAATACTCGTAGAAAGAAAAAAATAATAATGACGAACTGAAGTTTCAGAAAAAAACAGAACCCAAATTATGGTTATTTCCTAGTTGAGTAACATGATATTAAAGGGTGACCCAGAAAAAATAGAACCCAAATTATGGTTATTTCCTAGTTGAGTAACATGATATTACACGGTGACACAGAAAAACAGAACCCAAATTATGGTTATTTCCTAGTTGAGTAACATGATATTACAGGGTGACCCAGAAAAAACAGAACCCAAATTATGGTTATTTCCTAGTTGAGTACATGATATTACAAGGTGACCCAGAAAAACAGAACCCAAATTATGGTTATTTCCTAGTTGAGTAACATGATATTACAAGGTGACCCAGAAAAAACAGAACTCAAATTATGGTTATTTTCCTAGTTGAGTAACATGATATTACAGGGTGACCCAGAAAAAACAGAACCCAAAATTATGGTTATTTCCTAGTTGAGTAACATGATATTACAAGGTGACCCAGAAAAAACAGAACCCAAATTATGGTTATTTTCTAGTTGAGTAACATGATATTACAGGGTGACCCAGAAAAACAGAACTCAAATTATGGTTATTTCCTAGTTAAGTAACATGATATTACAGGGTGACCCAGAAAAAACAGAACTCAAATTATGGTTATTTTCTAGTTGAGTAACATGATATTACAAGGTGACCCAGAAAAAACAGAACTCAAATTATGGTTATTTTCTAGTTGAATAACATGATATTACATGGTGACCCAGAAAAAACAGAACCCAAATTATGGTTATTTCCTAGTTGAGTAACATGATATTACACGGTGACCCAGAAAAACAGAACCCAAATTATGGTTATTTCCTAGTTGAGTAACATGATATTACACGGCGACCCAGAAAAAACAGAACTCAAATTATGGTTATTTCCTAGTTGAGTAACATAATATTACACGGCGACCCAGAAAAAACAGAACTCAAATTATGGTTATTTCCTAGTTGAGTAACATAATATTACACGTTGAACCAGAAAAAACAGAACCCAAATTATGGTTATTTCCTAGTTGAGTAACATAATATTACACGGCGACCCAGAAAAAACAGAACCCAAATTATGGTTATTTCCTAGTTGAGTAACATAATATTACACGGCGACCCAGAAAAAACAGAACCAAATTATGGTATTTTCCTAGTTGAGTAACATAATATTACACGGCGACCCAGAAAAACAGAACCCAAATTATGGTTATTTCCTAGTTGAGTAACATTATATTACACGGTGACCCAGAAAAAACAGAACTCAAATTATGGTTATTTCCTAGTTGAGTAACATGATATTACACGGTGACCCAGAAAAAACAGAACTCAAATTATGGTTATTTCCTAGTTGAGTAACATGATATTACACGGCGACCCAGAAAAAACAGAACTCAAATTATGGTTATTCCTAGTTGAGTAACATAATATTACACGGCGACCCAGAAAAACAGAACTCAATTATGGTTATTTCCTAGTTGAGTAACATGATATTACACGTTGAACCAGAAAAAACAGAACCAAATTAATGGTTTATTTCCTAGTTGAGTAACATGATATTACAGGGTGACCCAGAAAAAACAGAACCCAATTATGGTTATTTCCTTGTGGAATATTTCCTGGAGAATGTGAGGGTCAAAGTGATACCAATTGTAGTTGGGTGGACTTGTAACGGTCCCAAAAAGCATGGAGAAAAGACTGGAGAATCTGGAAATCAGAGGAAGAATTGAGACCAATGCATTGCTGCAATCGGCTAAAATACTAACAATAATAGAAAAATAGCATAAAAAAACAAAAATGGGAAGAAACAATTATATGAATACATAAAACGACAAATTTTGGAGGTAACTCATGAAAAGACCTGAACATGGTTATGAAGAGGAAACCTTAAAAGAGAAACCGAACCACAAATAATTTCTGCACAAAACAATTCCATAAGAACAAATTATATCAAAGCAAAAATTGATAACACACAACAAGAGAGAGAAAGAGAGAGAGGGGGAGGAGCGAGGCAGGGAGAGAAAAGAAAAGAAAGACAGAAAAAAAGAAAAAAGAAAGAGAGAGAGAAAAGAAGAGAGAGGAGAAAAGAATAGAAAAGAAAGAGAGAGAGAGAGAGAGGGAGCGAGAGAAAAAAAGTTAAAGAAAGAAGAAAAGATAGATAGATAGAGAGAAAGAGAGAGAGGGGGAGAGTGAGGGGGGAGAGAAAGAAAAAAGAAAGACAGAAAAGAAAAAAGAAAGAGAGAGAGAGAAAAGAAAGAGAGAGAGAGAAAAGAAGAGAGAAGAGAAAAAGAATAGAAAGAAGAGAGAGAGAGGGAGGGAGCGAGAGAAAAAAGTTAAAGAAGAAGAAAAAGATAGATAGATAGATAGATAGAGAGAAAGAGAGAGAGAGGGGGAGGAGCGAGAGAGGGAGAGAAAGAAAAAAAGAAGACAGAAAAAAGAAAAGAAAGAGAGAGAGAGAAAGAAGAGAGAGAGAAAAAAGAAAGAAAAGAAAGAGAGAGAGGGAGGGAGCGAGAGAAAAGAGTTGAAGAAAGAAGAAAAGATAGATAGATAGATAGATAGAGAAAAGAGAGAGAGGGGGAGGAGCGAGGGAGGGAGAGAAAGAAAAAGAAAGACAGAAAAAAAAAAAAAAGAGAGAAGAGAGAGAAAAGAGAGAGAGAGAGAAAGAAAGAAGAAAAGAGAGAGAGAGAGGGAGGGACCGGAGAGAAAAAAGTTAAAGAAAGAAGAAAAAGATAGATAGATAGAGAGAAAGAGAGAGAGGGGGAGGAGTGAGGGAGGGAGAGAAAAGAAAAGAAAGACAGAAAAAAGAAAAAAGAAAGAGAGAGAGAGAGAAAAGAGAGAGAGAGAAAAAAAAGAATAGAAAAGAAAGGAGAGAGAGGGAGGGAGCGAGAGAGAAAAGTTAAAGAAGAGAAGAAAAGATAGATAAATAGATAGATAGATAGATAGAGAGAGAGAGAGAGAGGGGGAGGAGCGAGAGAGGGAGAGAAAGAAAAAAGAAAAGAAAGAAAAAAAGAAAAGAAAGAGAGGAGAGAAAAGAAAGAGACAGAGAGAGAAAAAGAATAGAAAAGAAAGAGAGAGAGGGAAGGAGCGAGAGAAAAAAGAGTTAAAGAAAGAAGAAAAAGATAGATAGATAGATAGATAGAGAGAGAGAGAAGAGAGGGGGGGGAGTTAAAGAAAAACAAAAAAGAAAGAAAGAAGAAACGAAAAAAAAAAAGAATAGATGCATATGTTTGTTTTTATCCAAAAGAAAAAAAAATCCAATAAGAAAAAACTAAACAAACTTATAATCGTCATTTTCTAAATTCTCTTCACAAATTCAAATGCAAATATCAAAAAATAGGATATATCGCAATTATTAAAACATTTTTTTACTAAATGGCCAAACAAAAACGCCAAAAGTCTATTTCGTACTTGTTAAAATTGTAGGTTTTTTTTCTTTTGGTTATGTTTTTGTTTTTTCCAAAAGTTATAAAAAGCGAAATGAAATAAGATAAGAAGTGTGACCTTTTGTTATATTTTACATTGTTCTCAGACAATGGAATTGATTCATACGCTATGTTTAACTCTGAATTGTGATTATAACAGACACAATTCTCCTTTGAGTAAATTAGTCAAATTGTATTGCGATCTCTGGAAAAAGCGATAATGATATTTGTTTTTATCGCATGGAATTCAAAGCAAAGATTTTTTTAATATATTACGTTTATATATTGTATATTATTTCTTTTGGTTATATATATATATATATATATATATATATATATTAATATATATATATATATATGTGTGTGTGTGTGTGTATATATATAATATATATATATATATATGTGTGTGTGTATATATATATATATATATGTATGTATATGTATATATATATTATATATATATGTATATATATATATATGTTATATATATATGTATATATATATATATATATATATATATATATATATATATATATATATATATGTATATATATATATATGTATATATATATATGTATATATATATATATGTATAATATATATATATATATATGTATATATATATATATATGTATATATATATATATATATGTATATATATATATGTATATATATATATATGTTATATATATATGTATATATATATGTATATATATATAGTATATATATGTATATATATGTATATATGTATATGTATATGTATATATGTATATATGTATATGTATTTATATATATATATATGTATATATATATGTATGTATATATGTATTATATATATATATGTATATATATATATATATATATATATATATGTATATATATATATATATATATATATATATATAATATATATATATATATATATATATATATATATATATATATATATATATATATATATATATATATATATATATATATATGAAGTGGACAAACAATTGGTTTGAAATGGTGATAGCCGACAATTTTTGGGGAGATTATGTGCTTAATAAAAGTCATAACTAATTTGTTAATTAATTATAATTAAATGAATTAGGCGTGCATATCGTTTTAAATGTAAAGCGTAAAAAATCGAGAAAAAGTCATCTCTGTATGTACATTTCAGCCCATTAGGCCTCATCAGCAGAGCTATAGATAGGGCAGTGCTTTGTGCGTGATTCGAAATATATATATATACATATATAAGTAAAGTCGTCGGGGCGCCTAAAGTCAGTATCAGCCAATCTGCGTGGGAGTCTATCCCTTTTTCACTAGCGCTAGACCAAGGAGATTGTTTTTGCGTCTGAGGTGGAGTGCTACACCTACTATCAGCTCCTTACTTTACCGCACAGATCCGTGTACTACTCATACGCTGAGTTGGCGAGGACCGGTATCGAACAAGGAAGCTTGTGGTTTCTAGCCGAACGCTCTACCGACTGAGCTAATATATATATATATATATATATATATATATATATATATATATATATATATATATATATATATATATATATATATATATATATATATATATATATATATATATATATATATATTCTAACAAACGAAATATAATGATGAAAGTAAACTTGGTGGGGGGCACAGTTTTCTCCCAACTGATATATATATATATATATATATAAGTGTATTTAGGCAGCATTTTTTCTTTTATACAAGTTCTGTTGAATTGAACAGACAATTCCTGTCTGACAAGTCTTTCATTGATCCGTTCCAATCTTCGGGCCATCCTTCTGGTGTCAGGGTAGAACTGGTATAACAGTCCAGCGAAGGTTTCAACACTAGCGCTTTCGGCAATACACTTTGCCCTCCTCAGGTGGGAAACGATGGAATAGTTTTCATGTCTCGTTTTTAACGAGAACGAGTAGTAGCAAGGAATTAGTGGGAGGTAATATCAATTGGAGGGCGCGTGTTCAACTCCGGCAGGCAAGACAATGTCTTGCTCTTTTCCAAATGAGTACGGTGGTACTCGTTCTCCGTCACATCGTTCTTTCTTTCTTTCCCTCTTTCTCTCTCACTTTCTTTCTTTCTTTCTTTCAAGAACCACTTTTCTTCTAAACTATTCTTTCTTTCTTTCTTTCTTGACGGAATCAACGCATTTTTGTACCCACCACCCATGAGCCTCGGTTCGTGGGTGGTCCTACATTAATAGAGCCTTGTGCCAAACCCGTACATGTGAGGTACGTAGTAAATATCCTAGTCTGTATCATAATTGAAAATGGAAACAAGGAAAGATCTACCCGGTAGCACACAGTCTGATTTCTGGCGAAATAAATATTTCTTCTTGGCCTTGAGTTCTGATTCTGTGACACCGAGCATTGCTCTAGACTCGTGTAATTTCTGTTGGCATTGTGTTCTACCGTAAGAATGTTGATAACGACATACATTTATGGGACTAGAGATAACGAAAGGCTTCCTAAATTACAGGGGAGAGTGGATAACTTGTTCAGCTTGATAACGGAGACAATGGTGTCGTGTGTACAGAGAGAGTGAGCGAGCGAGAGAGAGAGAGAGAGAGAGAGAGAGAGAGAGAGAGAGAGAGAGAGATGGGTGCATTTATATCTAGGGCCCGGCTATCGCTGTAAGATGAGAACAATGATAAAACCAAGTACACATGTCTTCGATTTTCAAGCGTTCATTACGCGATGTATGGATTCGAGAATAAGAGTAAAGAAAACTAAAAGAAACGTTGAATGTAATCTTTGAACTGGCTGGCTATTCCAGTTCTTTTCTTCCAGTTTGTGTCTGCTATGATAACTATCACGATAAATATAATTGGCCTTTAAATTACGAAGCTAATAACTTCTTTCAAAACATGATGATATTTGCATTACCTTGCTTTCTAAAAAGTATATAAACTCAAATCTTATTATAATGGAAATTGTGTTTTTCTGTCTGTAACCGAAACTATATCACTACTCAAATCACAATTCCCTTAGTTATTTACATCCCATTCTCCATGATTTTATTTGTATTTAAACCTCAATTATTAACAAAATTGTTTTACATCATTAAGACTGTTGACCATATCTACATGCTAATAACATGCAGTTGTATTTATATATACAACAAAATAGCGGTTTACAGTGTGAATGGGAAGGCTAATTTGCATATTGATCTTAAAAATTTGATTTTAATAAATATGTGCTTAATATTCTTGATTTCTAATTGTTTGGTATTATCTTATTGAATATGAGCAAAAATCTCGTGGATAAATCTATTAACAAGAAGAAATAACTGTAATATTATTCTTTACTTCCTATTTTAACTAAATAGTTAGATTAGGAAAATTTACCAAAGAAAGACGGGAGTAATGGAAAATGATGGAAGAGTAACTGTCAAAGTTGTTCTATTTTTCAATCATACCCCCTCTGTTCCAAATCTTTTTATCTGAATTTTTATTCAGTTTCATTAGCCTTTCTAATTTAATATAATATTTTATTATATTAAAACTTAAATACTTTGCTAATAATAATAATAATAATAATAATAATAATAATAATAATAATAATAATTGAATATTTCTCTGTATGTTTGAGATTTTTAGTATTATCTGCATTATTCGGACTATTGTCCCCATCTTCATTGTTATATGTACAACGTTTCGACCGATATGCTCTCCGGCCTTCTCCAGGTATTTCTTGTCCGAAAAGAAGGTTCCCGAGCCCGAGAAGGTTCCCGAGTCCGACAAGAAATACCTGAAGAAGGCCGGAGGGCATATCAGCCGAAACGTTGTTGAGATAACAATGAAGATGAGGACAATATTCCGAATAACGCAGATAATACTAATTGAATATATATCTTATATTATTTTAAGTATTGTATCTTATCACTTATTAAACTACTAAATCAAATTATTTATTTTTTTAATCTAGTCAAATAATCACTAATTAGGACTGAGTATATTCTATTCGGAAGGGCCGGGTAAGCTCAGTCGGTAGAGCATTCGGCTAGAAACCACATGGTTCCTAGTTCGATTCCGATCCTCGCCAACTCAGCGTGTGAGTAGCACAGGGATCTGTGCGGTAAAGTAAGGAGCTGATGGTAGGTGTGGCGCTCCACCTCAGATGCTAAAACAATCTCCTTGGTCTAGCACTATTGAAAAGGGGATTGACTCCCTCACTGATTGGCTGATACTGACTTTAGGCCGCCCCGACGACTTTACTTACTTTTATATTCTATTAGTGACCACCGCAAGCGGATTTAACAGGTTTGAATTCAGAGTCTTCCTTCTCATAGACTGGTTGCCTAACCCAGTTTAAATAGACCGGTCCGCCCAACTATTTTACACATAGCTGAAGAGAAAATATATGGATTCATACCTTTCCCAAGGGTATTAGCGCTATGTTAAATGCAAACAGCCTCATCCAGGATTTGAACTTGATACCAATAATAGATCACTCCACCGACTAAGATATGTACGTTTACTTGAAATGAGTAGGTGAATTTGTGTTACTTTCAGCATAGGCTGTTCTTACATGGTGATTCGTACTTGACTTCGCGATAGCACGACTGGAGCTCGAACTCCGTTACTACGTTGTCGAAGTCAAGTACGAATAACCATGTAAGAACAGCCTATGTTGAAAGCAACACAAATTGACCGACGCATTTCAAGTAAATGTACATATCTTATTATCATCATCATCATCATGTCCCACTTTCAGCACGGATATCCATGACAATCTCTCTCCATCCGTCCCTATCGCTCATTATTCTCGGGAGGTCCTCTATGCAGCATCCTGCATCCGCACAGAGCTGATCAACGTACGTTTTTGCTGGTCGGCCCACACTAGCCCCTCCATGTGCTGGCTTCCACAGGAGGACGTCGCTTATGAGTTCGTCTTTGCTTCTCCATCAGTGCCCCACGTGTCTTGTCCGTCTTACTCGGATGGTTTGGGTGATATGTGGTAGGTGGCCGTACAGCTGCTTTCTCGTAGGGTGTTGTTTCCATGTCTTGTTCGTGATCACAGGCAGCATCTCAACCATCGATGGCAAACTCCTAAACTCTGTAGAACAATTTAGATACTTAGGCAGTAACATCTCCTCCACAGAAAACGACGTTAATGCACGCGTAGGAAAGGCATGGGCCGCTATAAATAGATTATCTATCATATGGAGGTCCAGTCTCACAGAAAAGCTAAAGAGGCAGTTCTTCCAGGCCGTTGTCGTGTTGGTGCTGCTGTATGGCTGCACCACCTGGACCCTAACTAAGCGACTAGAGAATATCTTATTATAATATGTGTATTTAGGCAGCATTTTTTAATCTATGCATTAAACAAAAGACACATCTCCTGTTTAACAATTTTATTTGTCATTTCTTCAACTTTTCTTGCCATCTGTTTAATATTTGGGTGGAATTCGTGGATTAGACCACCAAAGTTCATGTCCCGAGTACTTTCGGCTCTTCGAAGTGCCATCATCAGGGGTGATGTGTTCCAGTTTTTCAAATAACATTAATGGATGTGGAGGCTGGAAGGAGAAGAATTGATGAGAAAGGTGCTATAGGCATTTTAAAATGTGTGTACTGTATTGGAAATTAATTTTGTTTAAGGATGGTTTGTATTGTTTTATGTATAGAGCTTCTAGTATTTGGAGTTTTTGTTTATTTTTTTTCTTTGTGCAGAATGTGTGTATTTTTCGTTAAGATATTTCAGAAATTAGAGTGGGGGCATGAATGTAATTTTAAGTGTTGTGAAATGGAGGTATTATCTGTTAAATGGAGAGTTAGACGACGTGACAACGTCGTTGAAGTAAAACCGATGTAGGTATTTTCATTTTCTGGGAGACTGCAAACTCTTAAGGGACATTTAAATCTGTATACTACATTGGTCTCATTAAGCCGACTTGTCTGGGGAGAGAAATTGTTGCGGACAACGAGGTTAGTTGTTTCGAATTTTGTATAATAAATAATCAATTTTGCCTTATTATCAGGCGTGGTTGCAGTAACATTATTCCGAATTATTTTTTTAGTGCTATTTGATCAAGTTTGTAATTCCTGTGCATCTGGTTGCGATAGTAAATGTTATTTGAAGAAGTATTTGCTGTAGTATGTTTTTCCTTGTGGCTATATCTTATTATAATGGAGATAGTGTGTTTTTCTCTCTGTAAGCGAAACTATATTAGTACTCAAGTTACATTTCCCGGAGTTATTTACGTCATATTCTCCATGATTCTATTTTTATTTAAACCTTTACTTAGATTGTTTTACATTATTCATACTGGTGACCTCATATACATACTAGGATATTTACCACATACCCCACGTGTACGGGTTAGGCACTATTAATGTGGGACCACCCACAAGCCGAGACTCATGAGTGGCAGGTGCAAAAATGCGTTGATCCCGGCATTCCCGCTCAAGGGGAGTGCCCAGGCACGGGACAATAAACCCAACCCTACCCCTTTGAATCAAGGGGACAGTTGTTGCCTGGGGGGGATGGCCCACTGGGATCAACGATGCTAACTTGTACGGTCCAGGTCCGAAGCCACTGGACCCTTGGTCGAAACCGGAGATACCCCACATATGTGCTGGGCACAAGGCCTCGTTTTAATGTGGGCCCACCCACAAGCCGAAGCTCATGGGTGGGAAAGAACAAAAATTGCGGCATTCCCCCTCAAGGGGGCGCCTCAGGCACTGGGCAATAAACCCAGCCCTGCCTCTTTAAGTCAAGAGGACAGGTATTGCCTGGGGGGAAAGCCCCCTGGGATCGACGCTATTAACTTGTAAGGTCCAGCGGCCGAAGCTCACTGGACCCCCGGTCGAAACCGGAGTTAGATATGTTGACCATATTCACATCTTAATCATATACAATTGTATTTATATTTCTAACAAAATAGCGGTTTACAGTGTGAATGGCAGGGCTAATTTGCATATTGATATTAAAAAATTGATTTTAATAAATATGTGTGCTTG